>UELU01132603.1:0-49751 GCA_900490025.1 Megastigmus dorsalis
ATATATATATATATATATGTGTATATATTATTCAGTTGTTTAAAATATTTATATAATGGATGCATTCAGGACTCCTTCCAAAGTGTTAATTTAATCGTTGGAAAGAAAATAGTGATATCGTAATTTAATAATAATATTTAATAATAATTTAAATAATTTATATAAAATTTTAGAACAATAAAATTATTTTTACTGCAATTATTGTGACTAAAAAAATAGGTGTATAAATAATAGAATGTTACCTATATTTAAAAAACCTGTCAAGAAATTTGACATTGAAAACTATGGTTATATAAATAAAAAAATATGCTTATATCAACATTTAAACTTTTTAATAAAATGGAAATATTTTTTGAACTGGCAATTCCTTAACAGAAAAAAAATTGAGTCAAGGTACATGCTTAGATGAGATACACAGATAATCATGTTTAAAAATTGCATATATCGACTCCTTGATATGTTACCTCAATACTTTATTTACTTTACAAAGCTTGCAAAGTTTTCACAAATTGCAAAGCTTTCTTCAGGAGAAGGCCAAAACTGTAATAAAATATTTTTAATTATCGATTAACTACTAATCAAATGATCAAGTGTAGCAGGCGTCGAGCTTCACCTGTAAACAATTTACGAACTACGCGCAAGACACTCAAGGCGTCTATACAGCGCCGCGTCAACAATACTTTATTACCATGATATTTGACGGATGCCGCCGCCCACGGGGACACAACATACTAATGAAAATCCAGGATTACAATTCTCGACGAAAACTATTAGCGCACATCTACACTCCTTTCGCACGCGTATACATATATATAGATGGACATTTACCTATATATAGGCCGGCATAAACGGAAATCCCAAACGTGCCCCGTTCCTTGGCACATTGTACCTCATGATGCTGCATAACGAGTCACGACATTTGCCCTCAGCAAATTACCAAAGACGCTTCAATCCTGGGTGTGTACGTACCTTACGCACCCCAAAAACAATATACCCTATACCGTGACTTCATTGTACGCGCGTGTAAATAAACATTTACGGCTATGGGTATAGACGGGGCGGCGGGGGTAGCGCATGTATATGGAGCTTATACTTATTGGATCTGCTGTCTAGAAGTGCAGTTCGGTCGGACCGCACTTTGTTCCACCCTCGCTACTCCTAATTGTCATAATTGTAGCAGACCTGTTGGCCGAGTCATGGGTCACGTGCAATATTCCCTCTCTCTCTCTCTCTCTCTCTCTCTTTACTGCACACCTTATGCCCCCTATCTTTTACGACCATTACTTCTTTCTCTCTAGTTGCCTCTCTTTTATTGGCAAAAGCGGTTTATTGCAGCGGACTGGAGGTCGAAATTTGCGTATTTCAATTATACGATCGAGAGTAGGCAGTTTGTTTATTTATGCGTGTAGTCCTCGAGGGGCGCGGTGGTATTCCTGGCATGTAGACCATTTGGTATATACGTTATTGTTTTGTCGAGAAAACGCTCAGCTGCATGCTTACCTGTGCAGCGTATAGGTGGAGGTGGTGGGGAGCCCAAGACGCAGTGCGTTTTGAGTTTTTTCAAATTGGATTAGGTTTTTTTAAGTGACCGCAGGAGGATTTGGGTAAATCATTAGGCTGTGACAGTTATTGGGGCGACGAAAAACAAATGAGAGGTTCGTGCATTAAATGGTATGGAAGCCGAAAAAAGTTTTTCTTTGTTCGGTATACCCGGTGTCAGTTACGATACTGCGACGATTTCTCTCGAGAGAAGGAACGATTCAGGCTTTTAATTACACTCTTTTGCTAATAGTCGCTTCCACGAAACGGCCGAATGTTAAAATCTCATTAGACTTTCGCGCGGAGAGAATCGATTGACCGAAAAACAAACATTAAGGAGCCAGCCAAGACGCGCGTATATACACACACAGTGAAAATAAATCAACGTGTCACTGCGACGATAAATTTCCGTCCCATCGAAAGGGCCGATATACACAAAAGGGTTTCCTCCATCCCTGCAAAACATTAATCAAACCTTTTATCCGCTATATTTTCCAAAACAGTCTCCTTTATATAAAAAAAAAGATAGAGGAAAAAAGAAGAACAGAAGGGAAGTGACGAGTCAGAAATTCGTAAATAATACGACGCGTATTTGCACCCGCGGGAAATTTGCATTTTGTCCGTGCGCTTTTGTAGCCCGATTTTCCCATTCGTCGGCGGTGTCACAACATTTCAAAAACAGCAGTTTCGCCACTGGCGATCATCCCGAGTCGAGGCCAAGAAGAAGAAAAAAAAAATAAAAATAAAGAGAGACCCGGCGTTTAGCGATCCCTTCGCTCGGAGATGTATAATATAAGAATACAATAGCGATGACCGCCTGTAGTAATCCTTTGCCGTTCTCCGAGTCATGTTCCGGCAGAGCTTCGCGTTACAATGATGCGCGCCTATGGTCCCGCGGGACCTGCCGATCCCTCGGATTTAAAGAGTTGAGGGGACACGATCCGCACGACCGAAAACTGTGTGTGCAGCGTACTGGCCTGGAAGATCCTGAGGGATCCGCGTGAGCGCCGTTACGTGTGCAATTCTTTTTCATCTTTTTTTTGTTGGGAGGGATGGGTGTGAAAAAATTGTTTCTGAATGGGAGATTTAGTCAGTTGGGCTTTCATTTTTTTTAAAGAATGAAGGTGATTATTAATACAGTAAAAATTAGTCATTAATAATAGTTAATATGATAATTTAGCAAAAATTTAAAAAATTCGGTAAAAGTTACTGTAATTATCTTTTTTTTTAATGAAAGCTTGTAATTTATAATTGTACATAATATAGATAAAGTGAACATTTGATAACATTTATCAATTTTATTCGTTGATCGAATTAAGTCCTCGTTACAAAAAATGTTCAGAAAAGCCAAAAAATGTACCGGTCTCTTCTTTTATGAACCAAAAACCTCTCGATCCAAAGAAAAGAGCAGAAGGTCACGTGATCCTCGAACTAACGGTTCAACTATACGGAAAACTGCGCGTCGATTGTCGCACGCGGCCCGGATGCCCGACAAAAAAGACACATCCACGCACTACTCCCGTTTCTCGCTTTACGACTTTTTATGGCGTTTGACTTTTCGCCAAACAGACTCGTCGCAGCTCCTACTTCCCGGTCCCGCGCTGTACGCCAGTGTTTTTTATTGCTTCTCTCTCTCTCTCTCTCTCTCCAGCGTGCCAGGCATTTATTACGGGAAATAACCCTTGCGCTTCCGGGATAGACGCGTAGGAGAACCCATTACCCAAATAAAAGTCGCTTTCCCTCACGGGGGGGTCCTGTGTGTATAAGGACTAAAACAATGCGAGCCGCTAGAAAAATGGGATTAGCAGAGGGCAGCGAGAAACCATTCGAAGAATTGGATTTTCTTTACTACGTTATATAGGTTAATTGTCGTGTGCAAGTAAAACGAGTAAAACACGTGTATATGTGTGTATGTGCCGGCCCCTGTATACCCCTCGATGTGACCGTAATAGTCGAGCGAAAAATTACGCCCTATAGCGGCAGAGTCCGGAAATTTGGGTCGTTTTTGTTGCTCCCTTTTATGTTCTTAGTCAATTAGCAAAAACTTTCGGGTATAGGCTTTTTGGGTACTGCGGTGGTACATTACCACGCTGTTACCTACCGCGCAATTCGAGTTGATGCCGTTCGGTCGGTGACTTTGGGTAAGCAGTTGTTGGGATATTCCGGTAAACGTGATTATTTTTAAGTTCATTAGCTGTAAGGATTTAATGGCCACGGAAATAAAAATTGTTGGGTTTTGCGTATAATCTGGTGATTTATTGCGGATGAAAAAGTAAAAGACGTCTAGGAAATTCGAGCAGCTGTCATTTTACAGTCGAATTTTTAACGAGTTTTATGAAATAATTGTTGTGCATACAATTTAAAAATGTGGCATATTATTTTATTTACAACAAAATGGCGAGGCTAGCTATTTTTACAAAAAAAAAATGTAATTAAAAATGTAAATAATTATTATATAAGACTTTTACAGATCTTTAACTTTACAATATAAACACTTTTTTATACATGTAAGTACAAATACAATATGCTTTTATACTAATGAATTTCAAGGATTGCACTTGATTTGACTAATACAGTATGCACATTTAACATGTATTATTTTTACACAAACGAAATTGTTTATTAGAAATAATCTATTGCTTCCTCATATAGGAAGCTTTGTATCGGTGACAAAATTTTTTTTTCCAAAAATACTTAATATTTTTTAAGACTTTCGGAAGCAAAATTGAGTATTTTTGAGAAAATTTTTTTCCGTGCTGTGTGTGTATGTATGTATACCTCTGTATCTCGGGAACGCATGTACCGATTTTAAAGTATAACTATTTGTTTTACTCGGTTTTTTTGTCGCACAAAGGCTAAAAAATAAATTTTAAGATTCATTGATTCTCTTTTTTTTTATTTCAGAAAATTACTTTTTGTTTTTTAGTTTCTTAAATTTTTTGTTAAGGGAAGTTTAATGTTTAATAAACTTACAATATTCGTTTAAAAGAATATTCAATTACTTACAATTTGACATATTATTTTTTTAAATTGCTTGCGTTCTTCTTTTGATACTTCGAAAAATGTCATTTTTTGAACTATGTTTATAACTTTAGAATTCTTTATGAAATTTTTCTAAATTTTATAGATTATTTGTTAGTATAAATGTGTTAAATTTTCAGGCATTAATATTTTATATTTTTTGAGAAATTAACAATACTATGAAAAAAATCGGTTTTCTATGGGATTCGATAACAGGTGTAAACCTGTTCAAATCTTTTCAAAATTTTATATATAAAAGGCATTTCTGTTTCTTAAGAGCTGTATATTTTTTATATATATTTTGTTAATAAGTTTTGATGATATTTCAATTGTCCTTATTTTTAAGATTTTTTTCAAATATTTTTAAAATACAATTTATTGAATTATAATTTTTCAATATTTGGTGAATGAAATTTGTAAAAATTTTAGGTTATTTTATAATCAATAATGATTCTTAAATATCTAATAAATTAATATTCGTTTAAAAAATTATTTTGGTTATTATATTATAGTCAATTACTTACTTTATTTATAAAGTATATAATAAATGGATATTGGAACAAAACATTAAGTTTAAGGAAGTTAAGTGCAAATGAATTGGCAACGGTTTTTCTTTTATGTTGAGCTACCTATTAGATAATTAACCTAATACGCGCTTGCATAGAATTTTTTTCGATATTTTTTATAATAGCCATTATAAATTTTTATAAAAAAAACTGACTACTAAATCTTTACTAATATGACACAAAAAAGCACAAAAAGTTTTATTCTTAATAAGTCAAGAAAAATATTTTCATTGATTTAATAATTGATTTAATTAATAGTAAATATAAAAAAGTTTTTATTTCCTCATCTTTGAAGTATCTAATAATTAATGAGCTATGTTTTACTTTTTTATTAGTCAAACCGAACATTATATGAATAATATATATATTGCGTCGTGACCAATATAGAATGATGAATATAGATATAACTATTTAATTTTGGCAGGCTAGGTTTCTTATTATTTATAAGGCTAACCCATTCTTAAAAATAATTCTTGCAATATTGAATTTGACTGTGCGGAACGACTAAGAGCGAATATATGAATTATACAGAAGGTACAGTATCCCAAATTTTCCATTTGTTCTTATTTACCTCTCGAGTGTCAGCCGAGAATGGAGATATAGCTTGTCACGACGGAGCTGCTAGAAGATGCGAAACCGGCAGCGAGGTCGCAATAAAAGAAAGGTTAAAAGGAGCGAGCCGTAAAAAGTGACCTTGGACATAGCGAGTGCACTTTATAGCAACGACTAATTAAATCAAGCGTCGTCGACTCGCCGTAAAAACCGCTCCATTTTTAATTCTGCCGCGTCGCAGCAGCAGCAGCAGCAGCAGCAGCACCGGACCGAGGCTGTAATACGCGCTCGTTGACTTATTTCCACTCATCCGCTGGCCATAGTCGTAAAAATGAATGCAGAAGAAGCGCAACGAACGCGTGCACTCTTGAACTTTTACGAGCCCTAGAAGAGACGTAACGGCGGTAGCTTGGGACGTTATACACGCTGTATTTTTGTCGAGGGGCTTCGAGACGTGCGCTTTCGAGGACGATCCATGCGCCGATTTTTGCATGTGCAGGTATGCGCGGACTGTCGCGTGTTTTCTGTGTATATCTGTGACTTTTGGAATGGAGAACCGATGTTTTACAGCGCGAGCAATATTTATAGACATATATAACGAGCAATTTGACTCTACCGTTGACACATCTGCAGTGAGGAAACGAAACTGTCTCGACGAGCTCGCGATTAAAATTATCCTATATTATTTGTGTAGCAAAAGCGATAGTTCGACAGTGCGAGTAGCCGCGGGAAAGAAGAAAGGAGGAAAACTTCCTTGGGTTCGAGAATACAATCAGGAAGTAAACAGAGAAAAGTATGTAGACCGAAATATATATATATATCGTCACTCTGCTTTTCGCGCGCTCGACCCAATGGCCAAACAGATAACACGCGTTGTTTCTTTAGCGCTTTATCTCGACACTGTCTTCTCTCTCTCTTTCCTTCTTAATCTCCTCGCTTCAATGTCACTTTGCTTCCTTACGGAGATCTACTCCTGGATTATACGATAGTTCGAGAAAAATGGGAAATTGCTGAAATTAATATTTATTCTAAATGGACAAGATTCTTATTCCTGCGTAAATTACATCGATTGTAGTTTAAGTAAATTTTTTAAATCATCATGTGAAACATGCGCTGTAAATACTGTAGCAAGAGTTGGGGACCAAGGAAAAAAAAAGTTTGCACCGAATGAGGAGAAATTTTTCCTCAATGATCGCAATAATCCAAAATAATCAGCCCACCCATCATACACACGCATACCCACTCGCTCAAGTTTTTCTATTTGTTTGCACGATAACCGCACGAATCCCTCAGCCGCCGCGTTGCAGCGAAACGCTTATCTCAACACCTCCAAACTCTCTCTTTCTCTCTCCCTCGTATACATTTTCTCTTTGCTCTGCTTATATCGGCCGTTTACTCTTTTCCCTTATCTTTATCTCTCTGTCCATCCCGTTCTCACACCCTTGCGCGCATCTTCCTCTCTCGTAGCTCGCATGTGTTTATGCCCTCTTTTTTTTCTCTCGGACGCGCTCTGTTTGCCTTTCGGATCAAGTCCGGATATATAAGAGGGAGAGAGATATTCTTGCGGGTTCCCCTGGTTAACGAGTTTCCTCGGGAGTAGTGTATCGCATGGAAGGTTTAATCTCGAAGCGTTTCTGACGTGCAGGTCGGGATGTTCTTCTTGCATTATGTAACTTGCGCCCAGTGCGTGTCGCTCGATTGTGTAAATAAGTTGCCCGAAATGGATTTTCCTTTTCGATATTTGTTTCCGATAATGTTTGTGTTTACAGTTGAGATAGAGAAATTTTCGGGATGTGAATGAAACTTCATCAAAATTAAATTTTTTCTCGAGTTAAGGCGTCGGTTATACTGCACTTCTATAAGTAGATGCCAGAAATTTTTATTAACTAATGTAGATAACCAATGAATCATGAACTACTTGTATATTATGAAATATTAATTAATGTACGAAACTATAGTACCTTGTTGTTTTTTTAAAGGTGTAATAGTACTCGTCAGTAATGAAAAATTTACATGTTAACAACAATGGATAAAAAAAATTTTAATAAACTATACAATGATTTAATTGTTTGAACGCACCTACTAAATAGTTTTTTACAGAACGTAAGTTTCTTGAACAAGAAGGAAAAAAATATAATTAGTATTTTTTTAAAGTAATTTTTTAAGAATTTACTTTGTTAAAAATATTAATAATTAATTAATTAAAAAAAATGTGAAAAATGAAAAACACTCACAACTTCAACCTTTACACCACTTTTTTGTAATACAGTTATATATAATTTTTGGTTCTTTGACGATCATTTGAGTCCTTTTACACCATTATGAAATATTGTTTATTGTATAGGTTCATTTTTAGAACGCTTACAAAAGATTGCAGAGATGAAATGACGTTTGTTGAATCTAATTCCTTTAGCTATCACGAAAATATATCTTTTTTTATTTTTAAATGCATATTTTGATGTAATACAAAGTATTGGTATTTTAAATAACTTCATTTTCATTGCATTAGTTCTATTCAAAATTTTGCGTAAACTATTATGCCCAGCTGAAAATACCAAAAAGTTTTCACTAATAGAAACATTGCTCCAAATCCAATAGTTTTCTTCGACTCCCCCGAAAAAGACGAAAGAAGGCAAAAGAGCACAGCATGCAAAACGCAAGAGGAACAATGCAATATACGCAAAGCCACCGCACACAGACAACAAAGCAGTCGTCAAGGCGTGTAAGTAGCTCGCAACCTCCGCGGTTCAACACTCCGTTCCCAAAAAGGTTGCAGCGCAGCAGCCGAGCTCTTCGAGACAACGAAGCCTTCGGATTCTTCGTGAAAGCTCGAGCAGTACAACGTCAAGGGCATACATATACAGCGGGCAGATTTATAGTCGATGTGAACAGCGAACGAATGCAAATGTCGTCCCGTAGAGAGCGAGAGAAGACGCTTTTCCGGGGAGGATCGGCGCAAAAAGATGAAACGCCTTTCGGCCTAACAGGCGTGAAAATCTGGGCCATGTACCGTTCTTTCTCTCGTCGTGCGACGCCTTTTTAAGTCCATCTCGACTCTCTCTCTCTCTTGTTTTGCGTGATTTGTGACTCCTACAGCAGTGCGAGAGAGAATGGCCAAAGACCTCCTCCCTCGCGAGCGAGCCGCGCGCATCTCTTTAGTTATGCTCTCGTTTTCCGTGCTCTCTGCAGACGAAACGATAAGAATCGTTCGTTTTACTCCTCGTGCGACCGCTTTGTCTTTTTGGAATCTTTCTTGGTTTTTGAACGCGTTTGTTTTGTGGGGTTATAGTTTAAAGAATGCGTGCGATTGTTTTTAGCTAGATTTGTGTGCCTGAGATTTGAATCTGAGACGTTCCCGAATCACAAAATATTGTTGATTTGGTATACGATTTCCTTCAGTCTTCCTTAGAAAAGACACATTAAATATTTATTAAAAATCACATAGCAAAAGAAACGACACACAGAAAAAAAAACGACTGCTGAACATTTTCGCTTAGTAATCCTCCTCTTTGCTATACAACATCTAGGTCATCAGCGATGGAAAGGCGTCAAAGCAAGGACCGTTGGTCCGTGCAAATATCCAAGCTTCGGAGATTTATTGAAAAAGCGGTTAAGATGTGTATATATATACACGATGCACATAGCGCACACTGACAGAGCTTCGAAGCACTCCTCGGGTATATATAGGGGATTTTTCCAACGACGGCGGCGAGATAAGCCGCGACACGTGACGTCGCCACAAGATGCGCTTATACGATATATTACGCGGTCACACACCCGCGCAATCGCCCACGCGTTATGTATCCGCCACCGAATGCGCAAATACAGTGGCGTGTACGTGATGATTGACGGGCGGTATCAAGGCGAAAATTGCGTATTTCGCTGGACACTTTTCCTTAGAAGGGTGTGCATATAATATAGATGTGCAGTGGGCGAGGGTGTATAGAGTGCAGAGAGCCAAGTGCGATTGGTTAAGTATTACGCTGGATTAAAGGAAAATTCGTTTCGGTGAGAGATTAATTATCTTTGGATTATAAGATAGGAAATGTTGTTGCATCATATTTTACTTCTATAAATATCTTTTGTATACTTATAATAAAAGTTTCAACATTTTACTTTATTATAGATTGTTTTTAAACGAATTTAGCTTTTAAAGTCTACTCTCACGTGTACTTGTATGTTGTGCGCTATCGCGGTCGTTATAACGAAAAAACCTGCAATTTATAATAAATTATCGAATGATAGCATAAAAATTGATTGATGCAATCAAGCAGAAGTTTTCTTAAACTGCATCTGGTATAAGTACGTTTCCAAAGCGAAGTATTACAGAATCTGCACTATTCTCAAGTGCTCTAGCAAAGTATTGTACAAGATTTCAAACTTATTATTTAACAAGGAAAAACTGTATAATAATGCAGCAAGAACGGCAATCGTAAAGTCCACCCTGCATTACAATGCAAACTGTCAATCTGCAATCCCCTTGAAAAATCCCATCGCCATCCCCAGCTTTATCCTCTCAAATAAATTTCAAGCAAAGAGCACTTAACGTAGGCGTTTTTCGCAAAACTCCCTGCGCAGGGCACGGGGGAAAAAGGCGACCTCGGTATGCTCTAAAAATCGCCACTCGTCCGCGCGGGAAAAATTTGCCTAGCTGCGCGGACTCTCTCTATATATATATAGATCGCAAATCTTTCGCGCGCACAAAACGTCCCACGCGCACGCCTGCACCCCTCCGCACAACCGTAACACGAATATTTAGGGTTTTATATTTTTAAGACTTGTACCGCCGGCCGACCGAGAGCAAGAGAAAGAGAGAGTGAACGCGGCGCGAGAGTCAAAAAGTTAACCGTTTTTACCCTGAAGCAGAGGATTTTACGACGAGTCGAGGTCGTTGTCGTGGTGTCCGGGGGCCCTACGTTCGAATATATATATATATATATCGGTCGCACGCCCGGGCCAACATGCCGATATTTGCATGACGTTCGAAGGCCGTGTGCGCAAAAACGCTAAAATGCGGTTTATGGCTTTATGCTATGCTTTATTTTAGCGATGCATTTGGAACAATGAGGTCGGCTTCACTCTGCCGAGTCGAGGAGTTTCGTCTGCCCTTATATATACATGTATATATACCGTCCGACCTAACTGTTCAGCCTTTAGGGCCAGTTCTTCCACTCTCTTGCAGACTTTACGCTCTTTTCGACTTTATATATTACTGCCCACACGATTGCTCTTTCCTCCGTTTTTCAAACGTTTCTGTAGAATTTTACTGATTTTTCATGCTTTTCATATACCTAAATCGTGCTTTGGTAATGAGCAATTGACGACTTTTTTCAAAGGAATTTGTATAAATAATGTGCTTATTATACATTTTATGTTAATTGTAGTATCTCAATTAGTCATTTATAAATTTTTCAGGGTTTCATCGTTAAATTATTGGTAACTAGTTATATTTATAAATAATTAGCTTCCAAATATGGTTCAGTTATATATCAAATGACTAGAGTTACTTTACATTTTTTTTAAAATATAGGTTTTAAGAAATTCTATGGTAGGTTCATAAATCACATTTTTTATTACTAAGTACAGAATCTTACGAAGCTTAGTAACTTACATATACTTAACGCATAATTCGGATATTTATAAACTGGACATATTAATTAATAACTAGATAAATGCCTGTTTTCTTATGTAGAAATTACAAACAATTTTAATATTAGGTTGCAGAACGTTTTGCAAAGTTCATCAGTTATATATTCAAATAATACGTCGATTGTTCAAAATTTTAATATTTGATAATGTTAGGTAAAAAGTTGTGTATAGACTATTATTATCTTAAAATTTATGTATAGTTGAGAAAATTGTAACTCTGACAAACATTTTTTATCGGTATAATATTAAAAGCTATACAGAAATAACAATTAGGGACTATATGAAACACCCTCAGAATACGGCCCGTGAGCATTAAATGACCTTTAGTAGTTCGACTACTTTGTGCAACAATATTGGTTAATAATGTAGTCTAACAGAATACAGATCATCTGCCAAAATTGTAATTGTATAGTAGTACATTTCGAGGTTACTCTTTCCGTAGAAAATATAATATAAATAAGCTACCGCCAATTATTGCAAAAGTGTGTCAAAAAATTACGTTAAACCACAAGGACGTATAGTGAAATACATTGTAGCATTTTCAAAATTAGGCCTACCTCATTCTCGAAAATCGACTATGTAATTGAACCTTTTTGAGAAAAACCTTGGTAAATAATATTTATTTCGTTCGTTGTGATCGGGAGCTTCCTTCTATCTATTTTGGGAAATTAATACGAACAGTAGGGAGTCAATTACATAACTTAAGAACCTAGTTTTCTTTGATAACAATTTTGTTTAATTCTTTTATGAATTCAAAACATTCTTATCCCAAATTACCTATTTTATTAGACCTATACTGATACAACGTGTAAGAATTTATACGTTGCTGTTACATAACAATGAACTTTAGTGGCACTTATTCATTTAGTAAAATAAAAAAATGGAGTTCTCGTATTTGACAAGCACAACCATGACAAAAGTGCATTTTCCTAATGAAATCCAATCTCTCAAAGAGTATATACAATCAGCTCGAATACATTATCCGCGCAAGAGAAAGAAAAAGAGCGAACGTCAGCATCGTCGTATTAAAAAAAGAAAAGGTAAAAGATCTCGCCCACACCCCGTGAGCATCAAACAATATAGCAGTGTTCTTAATATTTCCAGCGTAACGACTGCTCTCACAAAGAAAGCAAGAAAAGGATGTATATAAGCATCGAGGCATCATAGCCTCTCGCGCGAGCATAAAACTTTTCCATCGACCGAGATAAATCTGAGACGCCAGGAAACTCTCTCCTTCTCTCTCTCTCTCTGTGGCTCGTTCTCTCATTGACTCGCGGGTCCCGCAGTACACTTCCTGCATGGAAAAGTGGCTTACGCTGTCGATGTTGCCCCGTGCGCAATGAAGGGCGAAGGGTTTATGATTGCGCGCGAGCGGCAACGAGCATAATAATACGCGCGTAACGACCTCGTAAAGGGAGAGAGTAAGAACGCGGCCGTACTGCAGCAGTGCTATAGCCGCGAGTATATAGCCGAGCGGAGCTTTCAGGCTTCTCTTCTCCTTTGACTCGGGGAATTTTATTCGTAAAGAGAGACGGAACGTGGTCGGAGGTTCCGTAATTTCTACTCTCTCTCTCTCTCTCTTGCTTTTTTCCTTCTGCTGCCTCTGCTGTGGCCCATTCAAAAGAGAGTGTAACTTTGTGTACGGGCGCGCGCCAGCGGTGTTATGGGGGCTATACGAAAAATCTTGCGCGCCGCGTCTATGTACGCTGAAAGGGACTTTCCTCGTTAGGTGAGTTTTATTAATGGGGCGTCCATTATTTAGATGCTCGACGTTTGGAAAGACGGAGATTTTTTAAGCCCGCAGCCAATACGTCAATTTGATATACAAGTAAAATGACTATTTAAATATATAGATAGTTAAAAATATATAATCCTGTTTCGAAATTAATGAAAAGCCAATCATTATCGAGAACCAATGTCTGCTTTGCATTACGCATATAAAAGCTATAAGCCGTCACTCTGTCAATATTTCACGCAATGACCGCAGAGCCTCTCAAAAAATCATCAAATCGCCATAACTCAAAGCGCAGCTAGCCAAGACAAAATTCAAAGCGTATAAACCAATGTTCCCCGCAACCGCACCGCTAAACGCATTCGAATTTCACCTCGAGCCAGAGCGCGGCGAGCCTCAAAGCTTTATACACATGGACAACGCACACAAAGAGCGTTTTCACGCGCCTCCGCAATTTCGCGATAATCCCGTCCTATATATAAGCGAGCATAGGAAAAACAAGCCGACGTCAACCGGTGTATATATATACGCTTTTGAAAAGCGGCCGCTGTCCGTTGTGACACCTTACCCATACACCCACACACAATGCCAATGCAAGCCTCGCGCGCTGTCATGTTTTGTCAACTCTTTTTGTCCCACCCGCCACAATGCACACTGCTGCACACTATACGGACACAACTTTGCACGCGGACTTTCTATGTATATGTGTGCGTTATGAATATAGGCGCGTGGAGAATTTTGATTTTCGGTTTGCGTGCACAAGGGATTTGCCGAACGGCGGCGTTATATGGACGTGTGAAAGAGCGGACTGGAGCATGAGAACCGAGTATAGGTTTATGCACGCGTAAATATTTGTGTGTGTGTATACCGGCCATCGAGTGCGATGTTCAGTGGATATAGACGAGCGCCGCTGGAAGGATTGTGTTTGTTTGCGAGAGTTGAAGCCTCTGCTCGACTAGTCTCGAGTTCGTTAAATATTTATGAATCGATAATCCGATATGGCGATAAAGTACTTGGTTTGAGAGGTGAAATTCTGTTGTTGGATCATCGTCGAATAATAGATTATGGCCAATTGTACGAGTGGTGATGAAAATTTTCAATAATTCCAAAAAAAAAACATTCTTTAAAGTTATATTTAATTATTGGTTCGGATACCCAACAAAGAAATATGCGTAACAATATTTGTTCAATCTACATTTTTATTTAAGATAAAATAAAAATACCGAGACCCGTAATAAATAATCCCCATCATCCTTTAATAACGGAGTTGGGACATTGGACGCGGTTTTGAAATAGCACGAAAAAAAAGGGGGTGAGGGCTGCGAACACGCGAAGCGTCGATGCATAAAATATATCGGCCGCGTAGGGAGTAAAAATAATGCAATCGATTTGCGCAGACGCAACCGCAGAGAGAAAGAGAGATAGAGAGAGAGAGTGAGTGAACAGTCTGGGATGGCCCATCGTGCAGGAAGGGAGGCGAAAATGCGCATAACGATGGCCAATTCATGTGTGTAATTTAATGCGTGCAGCAGCTGACTCTGCCTTGATAATAATCGGAAGAATTGGAATAAAATGAGAGTTACAGTGTTGCAGTGCCGTTCGGTTGATGCTGTATAAGAATTATTGTCTTTATGCAAGCTTGGCGGTTGCAAGGAGAAACCTTAAATGGTTAATTATATTCCGAATGATGGCAGTTTTTCTAGAGGAGTCTTATATTAGTTTAAACCAAAGAATGATTGTAAAAGTAACGCGTACGATACTGCAATATTAAGCGCATATCTCAAAACCGTCGAAGATCACCCTCAAGTTTATCGTCTCTCCATTTTTCGGATCGTTTTCTATAATGCGATAACTCCGCCAATCCGAACCAAACGATGCGCAAGTTTTCTTCATAGAGGGTTGGGTCGCAGAGATTTTTGGACAGTTAAGGGAGGCAAGTATAGGCCGTCAACACACACGCGGACATGGAGATTATTGTTTCTTTCGCGCACACTTTTTCACCCCACCTCCTCCCTCTATACTTTTCGTCGTAATGGACAGTCTCTCCAGTTCTATAATATGGCCTCGGACAGAGCCATTTTTCTCTCGATGCGTGCAACTTGCGCTTAATATCGCCTCGACGCGAGAGGGGGTGTGGCAACCGTACCTATATATATACCGTTTAATCGTTTCTCTGTGGAAATGAGAATTTTCTACGGCGCGGGCTCGTTCGACGATATTTGCGCCGGGCAGTTGGCGTTTCTCGCCTACTCCGACTACTGCCATTTATCAAATTCATATATCGCGGCAAAGCTGTGTGTGCTTTGCTGTTTTTCGATTTTTTTTTTTCGGAGGGTTTTGGGGGCAAAAGTTTTTGCTTCTGACGGGAGATTGATCAAGGTTTGATGCAGTACTTATTGGATTATGAGTAATCGACCCATTCGGTGCTTTAATTTTACCGAAATTAAAAAAGCTTCGATGATTTTTTGCTCAGATATATACTTTTAGAATATACAGAAGTAGAACCGAAATAGAGAAAAGTAAGTTTGTTATTTCACATTTAACGCATGAAGCAAGTAGCGAGATATTTCTTTTATAAAAGAATCGGTTACGGACTAGAATGATGCCAATCGTTCCAAATTATGTGCTACAATTCCAATATTAGCCAATTCAATTTCAAATTCCTCCCTCAAACGCAGCCCAACCTCAAAGAAGCAGCACCGCAGAGTAGCCGTAAAAAAGCCTATAGCGATAGGTAAAGGAATACCGGGGGCGTAGGGGATATAAGCGCAGCATCATCGGTAGCCACGGTCTTCATCATCGGCGCGTGCAGAGGCGCACGAGCCTCTCTCTCCTCCTCCTCCTCTTTATCTTCCAAACTCGTTGTTTTCCCCTACCTCCCATTTGCCTATACACACGCGAGATATGTATTTCGGCGGCGGATTATGTAGCGAGAGGGAAGAAGAGGGAAAGAAGAAGAAAAAAGAAGAGGAGAGCCCCTTTATTGCGTCTACACGGATCTGCCGCTGCTGCTGTTGTTGCCGCGCGGCGACGCTTTATTCTTCTTCCGCTCCCCAGGTATATATAGAGTCCGGCTGTGCGTCTGTGTGTGTGTATGTATATGGGAGCCACACGCGAGATAAGGGATTATCCCGAGAATGAGAAAATCGAGCGTGTTTGACACGAGTGCCAGAATTTGCTCAATTTTCAGATAAACTGCTTTGGCAGGGCTTAGGATGTGCTCCGCTCGCTTTTTTCTCCTTCTTTCTTTCTTTCTTCCTCGTTTTTTTTTTTTTTCAAGGGTTTCTTAAGACTTTTTTCTTGGCCGAGGAGCGAGCGACGACTTTGACTGGACTGCGCGGAAATCACCCTCGTGTTCGAGCTGCGATGAAATTAGATTATAGCGTCGTACATTACGTTTGTACGCGTGCCTTCAACAACATTCGTCTTCAAATCTACATTTTTGTAACTTCTTCATTTCAATTTCAAATTAAAAGGCTGAAAAATTAACGTTTCATAAAAATTCACAAAAATCGAAAATTATAATGGACAAATTATTCTCTATAGCAAAGTAAGTAGAAAACAGTGTTCAAATTAGCGCCGAAACAAGCTATCACGATGACACACAAACAAGCCGCTAAACTAAAAAGGCTTACCATATATACATTATACAAGCCGCGAACGGAAGCCTCGTCGCGTCCGCACAAGGCGGCTGCGTCAAAGGGCGTGACCATAACGCTCTTAGCTCCTAATCACGATAATTAGTCGCTCTTACGGTCCGCGCCTCCTCCTCTTCCTCCTCCTCCCCTCGAAACTCAGTCGCGGGGGCGCCATCGAGTATTTTTAGAGCAGCTTTCCGCTCCTTCTCTCCCTTCTTTCCCTTTTTTTCTGCGTTTCGGAGGCATAACAGCGTGTAACAGAAAAAAGGAGAGAGAGAGAGAGAGAGAGGCGAATGTACACACAAAAGCGCGCGCGCGTCGACCGCGAGCGTAGCATCTGCCGGAGTGGCGAGCGTGCATAATGCGAGCGAGCGAGTTTTTCGAGGGGTTCGCCGCCACCGTCGCTGCCGCCAAAGTCTATTTGGAAATTTGGAGAAGTTGGAATTTTTAGATGTTTCATGCTTTATATGCGGGCTTTTTCGGGCTGCTGCGACGATTGGGGTTTTTCAAGGTTTCTTATCGATGCTGCACGCATTTTATGGGGGTTGCGGGATAGTGTTTGTTCGGGGGCTTATAAGTAGTGGATGCTTTTTAAAAGATTTAGATAATTATTGCGCTATTGATTGTTGAATTTGGGCTGAAAGGCTGTTTATCCGGGATTTTTATGCTGTTTATGTTTGTGGCTATAGGGTATTTGCAATTGGTAAACAATTGTTGAACAGTTTTTCGCATGTAAAGGCGTATGTGAGGAGCGAGTTACAACTAGCTATAGCATTGATATTTTAGAATTCTGTTTCTATTTCAAATGAAATCAGAAACTTTTATCTCGAAATAAATGCGCTTAGAATATTATATTCAAAATTAAAGAGATAAAAGCTGAATATATCGAATAATTATTGAATGATGAAACTTCAAGCCTCTGAAAATCGTCCAACTGCACTCGCATCTAAGCCCGATCTATCATTGGAAAAAAGCATCGAAAGCGAGCCGCCTGTGTGTGGTTTATTGTCTAAAAAAGCCGTCCGCGCTTGCTCGCGCCTCACTCTTCGATCGATCGCAACCCCCCTACAAGTATAAAAAAAAAGAGAGAAGCGGATGACGCCGAGAGAAAACGCACTTCTCGAGTTACTCATTCACGTCGACGAGAACACGCTATACACAGAGAGACAACAAATCGTGGCGGCCTCGTCGCCGTTTCCCCGTTACACACGCGACGACGCGTAGAAAGCGAAGAACAGCTCGCCTATACGCGCCTCCCTTCAACTTTTTTTTTTTCTTCTCCTCTTCTCCTCTTGCTCATTCCACTCGCGGCTCTCTTTCCTCCTTTTAGGATTTTCCAACGCTCTCGGATATATAATTGCTTTGCTTTTTTAGCTCGAAGCGCGGGTGTACGAGCTCTACTTCTATTTTCGGCATTGAAGTTCGAACGATATGTATTTGTGTGTATAGTTAAAAATATTTGTGCGTTGCGGTAAGAATTTAAGAAAAATCAAACGGTGAAAGAGTCAAGGGAGCTGGGTAAGCGAGTATCGGACGGTAGAAACTGGCCAAAATGAATAGTGGAAAAAAAAAGAAGTGAAAAATGGATATTTATTCCTGGAGCTCCTCTCTCTCTCTCTCTCTCGTATATCCTTGATCGATCGTATATCCCTAAAAAGAAGCATCCGAAGAAGAAGAAGAAGAATCCCCCGAGTCACGAGTCGCTCCAGACCCACACACACACACGCAGACATCGACGATCCGAGATATTAACGCACGAGCGAGCGCGAAAGGAGGAAAAAAGGTGTTGCTCAGGTGCAAGCTGCAGCGGCGAAGAACTAATTCCGTGCGCACGCGTCCTCTCTCTTTCTCTCTCTCCCTGTGTGTGTGTTAATGCCCGACGCGCGCGCGCGGATAAAAGAGGTGCGGATAAAGGATAAAATCTTATTCAATCGGCTTTTCACCCTCGTCGATCGGCGCGGGCCGTTTTTTCTCTCTCGCTCTTCCCTCTCTTTTCTTACTTTGGGTTCTTTTTCTTTTTTTTTTTTTGTTATTTTCATCGTTCGCGTATATATATATAGAAGCGTCGCGCGCGCCGAGATGAATGGTAGAGGGGAGGACGGTCAAAATATATTTACGACGGTTTCATTTTCACTCAATTTGTTTAGTTTGCCTGCGCGCCTCGAGATGAGCACCTGCTTTCTTGACGACTCCGCGCTTGAGTTTTTTTTAAAGGACGCTCTTTCGGCCTTTTTATTTCTTGGATTTTCGGAAAATCTTTTTAGGAGGGGAGCTATTTATTGGAATGAGTTGATTCTGGGATGGATTGTTTAATGAATCACATGATTAGGTTGATTCTGAATTGATCGTTAGTAAAGGTTTTGGTTGAGCTGAGAACAAAAGCACTTTTATATACAAACGGTATATAATGAAAGCCTGCACAGAAAAGCTTAATATAAACGTGTCAATAATCACAAATTCAACTCAGCAGGATTTTTACCAAACGCCATTACTTCCACATTCACACTGTGGCTAGACCTAAGAAAATCCATCCTTGAAAGATTTAGAAAAACAACCCGAGACGTTAATGATATTCCTGCCTCTGCATCATCCCAATCGCTTGGAAAAATCTCTCCAAACACACCTTATCCGCAGTCTAAAACCGCGCGCGACACACGAATTAAAGAAACAAAACAGTACAAAGAATAGTGGATAAGAAGCCACCGACGACGTCGCGAATACATCGAGCTCGTAGATCCTCGCGGTACAAGGGACCAAGACTTGAATATTAAGGAGCGAAGAACGATTCATTAGTCAGTGGACTTCTTCGCACCTTTCCGGTCTCTCTCCTACTTTTCCGCTTACGGAATTTTGAGTTATACGAGAGAAGAGAGAACGAACCGTAGAGTTACGAGCTCGCGACTGATGAGATCGTAAAGTATTCGTGTGGCAGCGTCGATTCTTATCGGCGGATGCGTATACGTGTGATTTTTGTCGCGAGCTGGGGGTGTGGAGAAGCGGGATAAATACGGAGCTTTTCCCATGACACGTCTCTCGAGTTCTCTTTTCACTTCAACCTCGTGTGAATTGATTCCGACTCGGTTGACTATGCATGCTAACCGATGGAAAATTAGCATTCGAGAGAACTGTGCGCATGCGAGGAAAACTGAGTTTTTTCGTTGGATTTATTGTTTATGCTGATGCGATGACTAAGTAATAGAAATGTCTTTTTTTACAGAATATACGTTTACATCTCGATTGTGTTCTTTAGCTAAAGTCTTTAGCAACTTAATATTATCTTAAAGTGCAATCTTAAATGACAATATATTATGCTTTGATATAAATAAATTTAGGTCAACAAATCCATTTGTTTATAGTTACTTCCAAACCAAACATTTAAATCACCTAATTGTTTTTATCGCCTGCTTTCCTTTCACGCGTCACTTAATCCACCAGTCCCACACAATTTTATCGAAGTTTGCTCGAATAGTCAGCCGATCGAAGACGAAAAGCCGCTTCCCTCTACCCCCGAAAAAAAAAAAACTTCCTCGCACACTCGGACCATCCGCACATAAAAAGCCACGCGCGCGCTTTTCCGACGACAACTCTCCGTCTCTCATTCTGTGTGTGTCGGACTGGATCAAAGATATCGAGACACACACACACACACACACACACACACACACATACAGACGTGTGCAAGAAAGAAAAAGGCTTTCACGGAATAATGGCCGAAGGAATTCCTGATTTTACGAGGCATAAAAATTTCGTTCGCAACGGGGAGTCGGCCGCGGAAAAGCCCCGACCGATGCTACATACATATATATATATACATACGTCTCTATACATA
The DNA here is from genome assembly GCA_900490025.1 of Megastigmus dorsalis. Classification (NCBI taxonomy): domain Eukaryota; kingdom Metazoa; phylum Arthropoda; class Insecta; order Hymenoptera; family Megastigmidae; genus Megastigmus; species Megastigmus dorsalis. Next base: position 20,527 of record UELU01132603.1, read on the forward strand.
TATACGAATGCATGATTGGCCATAGGGTAAGGGAAAGGGGCCAGAGGAGAGGCAAATGCGCGTACGCGGATTAACGACCCGCGCGTTACATTAACCCGGGGGTATTCTTGTGCGGGGCTTCGGGCCGCGCGAGCGAAGCCTCGTAAAAATATTCTTTGTAAAATGCGCGAGAGATTGTGCGCGATGTCTGTATGTATATAGATGTATAAAAGGTCGGCGCGTAGTCGGGGAAAAAAAAGGACTGCGGTGCTTAAAAGATCGCGCAAACTTATTTGTCCGCTCTCGTATACATATATATAAGTATGTATGTGCTTTTATGTCTTTTCCCGTCCAACTATAGAGGTTGGAATGTCCCTGGGAAATTTTATAGTCGCGTAACACGAGAAACTTTTGATTCTTGATAGGATATGCTTATTTCACCTCATATATTTGATAATGTGTCGAGTGAATTCTTTCGAGGCTAATCTTTCTGTATTGCAACACTTTAAATGCCAAATGCTAAACATGATAAATTCATTTACAAGTAATACAATGCAACGGCGATTAAAAAGCATAGAACCGAAATAAATCATAAATGAAATTACAAAGATCGTTGAAACCTCAGCAATAAACACTCGCGTTTTACTGCAGCCGCGAAAAAAAGAAATCGTCCACCGCTTACAAACGCGCAGGACGCGCAAAAGGAAGAAGCTTCAGCGTCCCTAAAAAAAAAAAAAAAGAAACGGAGACACAAGCGAGATAATATACGAGAGACGTACAACAGCACTTCGCGGTCCGTTTAAATTCGTGCAGGACTCGTCGTCGTCGACACAGCCACGTGCTCGCCGATTAAAATGGCGTCTCTCACTCTCTCTCTCTCTCTCGGCAGCCTCGACTATACGATAAATCAAAAGCTCGCTTATATATATATACCGCTGCGAGGAGAGCAAAGCCAACCCCTAACTCTCGAGCGCGTATAAACGCACGCATCCACCTCCTTTTTTATTCCATCACCGTCATCATCATCGCTCCGGTTAAAGGATTTCTCTCTCTCTCTCTCTCTCTCTCTCTCTCTCGATCTCTAACCCCCTCGATCGCGTGCCCGGCACAATTAGGTGAGCGCGCACCCCGTTTTCCACTCTTTTCGACGAAAAAAACGAGCGAAAGAAAAAAAAAACCACACGAGTGGTGAAAGACACGGTGGTGGGCACGAAAGGGGGAGCGCGCGCGTGCGGATATCGAGGGTTAACGCTACTCTCTCTCTCTCTCTCTCTCTCTCGTTTTTACTCTATTTCTCCGAGCTGTCGAAAAATGTTTTCTCCGCAGATGCGTGTGCGCGCGCGCGCGTGTGACCCCCTTCGATCTATGCTCTCTGCTCGCTGACTCCGAGCTGAACGCGCGCGCGCGCGCCTTCGTATTATTTTTCTAACTCTACACCCGTGTTCTCTCCTCTCTTTTTTTTTTTCACTCTTTACAGAAAATTCGTTCGTTCGCTCCTTTTAACTGGGTTTCCGGTATTATTCCGCGACAGTTGAAACGATGCGCGTAACGAATCCTTTCTAGGCTGCTGCTGCTACTGCTGCTTCTTTCTGTCTTTTTTTTTTATGGAAAATGTGTATATGCTGCGACGTTCGATCGGGAACCCGTTTTTGGTGTTTTTTCGGCAATTCCTGTGGCGCATTCAAAGGATAGCGTGAAATGTTATAAATCGTTCTTTTTCTTTCTCCGTGTCGCTTTGCTCGTGTCTGCGTTAAGTACAGTGACGCGATATCGCGATGACAAATAGTTTATGGCTCGCTTTAAACTGCACTATTGTGGATTTATTTTCTTACGAAATAAAAATTATATGTGAGTCGTAAATTAGTTGCATGCTGCTATAGACTGTAGAATTATTTAAACGCAAAGTTACAACGGTATTTCAAAATCAATTTTATTCTATTTATAGTTATATATTAAACTAAAGTACATCGATCTTGTATAATTCTATACAAAAATATTAAGTAAATTTTCATTTTTAATCTAAACCAAAAAAAGTAAATTAACATGCATTCATACACTATAAACTTTTATAAATTAGGACATAAAACACTACCGACAAAGGCACTAAGCTCGCATCATCGAATAGAATCGAACTATATATACAGCATCTGTCAAAGCCACCCCCGAGAAAACAAAAATCGCCATCAGCCTTTGTAAACGCGTCAGCGAGCAGTCGAACCAACACTGCACATCCAACCCGAGTCATCAAACCTCTCACTCTCTCTCTCTCTCTCGCCTCGACACGGAAAAATCAATCACGCAAGTTACGCGGCAGAAGGGTTGGCCCGATAAGTTCAGCCAATCAGGCGGGCAAAGGATTGACGCTCGAATGGCCGTGTTGTGACAGGGTCGCGCGCCCCTGGCGTACATGAAAGGGCTGAAAGGGTGAAAATAGTGGAGGTTGCGCGTCCGAAGGGTTGAGCTGCTTCCATAATACAAAATGGCGCTGCTACGATAGAATATCCGACGTTTTGTGTTCCGTTCTTTGAACCGATCGAGCAATCGAAACCCTATTATATGGCAGTGAAAGCGATGGAGACGTGACAGCGCGACTCAACCGCGGCTACAACACTTGGTCAATGATAAGAAGATACGTCAAAATGTTCCAAGCCGGGAAATGGTCCTCTCCGTCAAGCTGCCGAAGGACGAACAACATTCTCTCCTCATTAATCGAAGAAGGGACAAAAAAAAAGTAGATGGAAAGCATCCCGCGAGAACAGAGCGAGAGAGTGAGAGGGGAAAAAAGCGAGAGTATATCCGAGAGCAGCTCCTTATCGCCGTTTTATCACGTGACGTCGGGCTAAATCCTATATATACGAACGGCGCGTTATTCTTCGCACTCTCTTTCTCCTGTGTCGGTCTACATATTCCGGGGAGGACGATACGCGCGCACCGCCATAAAAACCATCATCCTCTCCCTCGATATCACGCATATACACAGACACACACGCGCGCGTATAGGAGGGAAGAGGCTGGGGAGGCGCGTGGCCCGAGAACCGCAAAGGCCATTCTCCCTCTCTCGTCTTCTTTTTGTCCTGCTCCACATTCGCGCTGGACGATCCGAGTGTACACGTGCTCGGATGAGACCCAGCGATCCACGAGAAATGGCACATACACGCGAGCCTTATATTGTACGATGATACTTGCGTTCTCGGGTTACCCGCGCGTATACAACTCGAGTATGATTCCGACGGTCAAGGAGATGCTTACGTGTCTTGTTTCATTATGATATCGTGTCGGGATTCGCGTTCGTCGGAAAGCGGTAAGTAATACTTATATTTATCGGGAGATTCCTTTACCGCAAAGTAGAGAAATTCAAATGGATCGTGCGTTTCTATCGCGGAAAAGAATCTTTTTATCATAAAGCCGATTGTGCATCTCTTAAATTCCCTTTCAATTAAACGTCGTTTCACTTCCACGTTGCACCGAAAACCGTATAAGTCGAGTATTCAATTCCATCCCCATCGCGCAGCACATGTACGTATAAACAGGATAAATATCTCAAGAAGGACCATTAACTCGGTCGTGCGAGCTTCGATCGCCTTAAGGCCTTTATCTCTCGTGCACCGCAGATCGCACCGATACTCTCCCACACACGCGCTGGCCGCACAAAATCCTCCATTGGATTCCCTGTATAATACACAAGTCCGCAAACTCTCCCACAGGCCTGGTGTAGCAGCAGTTGCGCGGCGCTTTCGCGTCATCTCTCGGCGCCATTAATTGACACGTCTCGCGCACGCGGCGCTGCACCGCCAACATAAATCAAGATTACTGCACTATCCGTATACTCGCCCAGAGCAGAGAGAGAGAGAGAAAGAGTAGGTTATATAAGGGCAGCACACACACACACACACACATGCGCAATAAATGCGTAATCGTAGTCCGCCTCCATTAACGGTTACCCTCTCTCTCGGTCTTTCTCTGGTTCATATCGCGCAGTGCGCCAGTTGCGTAGAGTGCAGTCTCTCTCTCTCTCTCCCCCAATGTGGAATGATGCAAAAGGGGATCGGACTCGTATCCTAGCGCAGCCATTCAGGCTAAACAATATAATAGCGGCGGCGAACGGGATGATGGCAAGAGACCAAGCCTGCGCAGCCAGTATACATATATATACATCCTTATATATACGCTGGACTCGTTGTCGCTATTGCCCTTATACGACACTTTTCCCTTCCTCTCTTTTCTCTCATTTTCGAAATTTCGGCTATACACGAACGAGCGAGTCACCCTTCGTTTGCACTGCCACAGCCGTACATGTACACGCATCCCTTTCTCTCTCTCTCTTTGTCTTTATTACGGGCGTTCGGGGGATTTTTCTATCTCGCTCGCAGAGGATGCGCACAGGCAGAGGGGGCTTGGCTGCTTTTTATTGCCATGTGTGTGCGGATGATGGAGTTTCGTTGGGTTAGGAATGGACGAGCGACGAGCCAAGGGGTTTTTATTGCGCGAGATATATAGTTTATATTTTGCTGCGGATGGGGTGTTGATTGTTGATTGGACGCTGGTGGGTTTCTTTCTTTCTTTTCTTTCTTACTTGTGTTTTTTTTTTTCGTTCTTTTTTTGGTAAGCGTTGAGGTGGTTATGGGTTGCTGTTTGCGAGGTGAAAGTGGTGTGGATGTGGTGTAGCAAGGCTTTAAAGTGATTGGGTGGTATAAAGCTATACAAAGTAATTTTGGCTTTCCTCAAAATGCATTATTCCGTTATAGATGGATTCTGATTTTTATTTCACTGCTACAATAATTTCATCTCGGATTATCTCAATCCTTCAAACCTTGAATTTTACATAACTTTGAAAATGTGTATCTAGCATTAAAAACCTTGCAAATACTCACTCATTGTAAGCGTATTCCAATTTTCCAGCGTATCGCCATCAAATTACTCGCGCATACATTAGACGAACCGTATATTTCCTCCACGACCAACTCATGAAAAACTCAGGAGAAAGATTTTAATCTCGTATACGATACGTTAACAACTCTCTCCTCACCGTGTCGCTCGCCTATAACCAGCGTCACCCTCGGCTACCATATTCCTTGCGCACACGCATGCTTTTCTTCCGCTCCTGGCATTCACGCATACATACGTTCATCCTTCAAGGGCCGAGACCGAGAGAGAGAGAAAGAGAGAGAAAAGGGGGAGAGCAGAGGAGACGCGCATTCTCCTAAACTCCATCGCTGGACGGATCGGTCAGTGGCTCGTGCTGCTGCACCCCTCCGATGTATTCCTTTCTCTCGTTCTTTCTCTCTCTCTCTCACTCGGTCGAAGAAACACCTTTCGAAAACTAACGCAACCATCCCCCTAAATGTATGTCTGTGTGCGTGAGCGTCCAGTGAAAGGTCAAGGGGTTGGCCAGCTGCACACGCTACTGCCGGACGCTTGTTGTGCAATCTGCAGCAGCGGCAGCGGCAGCAACAGCAGTAGCAGCCCTGATGTATAGCGAAGGGATCCGATGCTGAACCGAACAAAGAAAGGTAGAACGTGGACGCATGCACACGCGCGTGTGTGTGTGTGTGTGTGTGTGGCGCGAATAAAAAGAGCCGAGAGAAAATAATGTGATAAAGCTGCGGATGTTTAACGGAAAGAAGCTGCTGCTGCTGTTGCTGCTACTGGTTCACTCTTTTTTCTTCTTTTATATATATACAAAATACAAAAAAAGGAAGAAAATGTGTATATGCGGAATATGTTGGAGATGGACAAAGGGGAGAAACAGTTGCGCGGCTGCAAGGAAAGGATCTTTCGGATCGAGCGAACACGTGGATTGAACATTTATTGTTGCGGTATAGTCTCTTTTTCGAAGGGGAAGACAATTATTAAAACTGTACTTTGCTTGTTGTATTTCAATGCTTTAGATTTATAAGATTCGAAGACGATTGTAATTGACGATATAGTAACGTTGCATTTAGTTTAAACGAATAAAGTAAAAAATCCTAAATAATTGGTAAATATTTAATTTATATAAATAGAATTTTTGAAACTATCCCAAATATTCTCACCTATTGATTTTTATGACAAGCCAAGATTACACGAGCCGACCGTCACAAATGCTCATCCCTTTACACGAATTACTTAATTAAAACACATGTCAGAGCTCGCCTGATAGCCTTAACCCATCCAATATTCGAAAAAAGAAAATCTTCTTTGTTGACACCTCGTCCGATGAAAGTATAGATATCGCTTCTCGATCTCCCAACGTCTCTCTACAACCCGCAACTCCATCTCCCCAGACCTTTCCTTTCCTTTTCCCTATTCTCCTTTTTTTTTTATCGTCCAAATCGAAAAAGGGATGAGCGCACGCGACGATAGAGTTATGTAATTATATCGTCGACCCTCGTTCGCGGACGTGTGGACGCGTAAAATGAAAATGTCATGTGTGCCGTATTTGTGGGTATTGGATGGTGGCGCAGGTATACGGGGAGAAAAAACGGGCTGTTGGAGTCGAAAGGATTAGAAAATTGAGATGAATGGTGCTGATACATAACATTTTTTTTTTTCGGGAGGTTCACGGAATTTATTTGTATATTTATGAATTGATCTGATGCGATGATTATATGCTTCTTTTTTATTTCATTATAAAATATGATTTTAGATAACTAAAAGAAGTGGATTTTGAAATTTATCGAAAGTTTATATTTAAATAAATCTTTTACTAATTTTCAGAATTACTTTATTGTTAGAATTACATTGAAAAATATATATAGAAATGACTAAAGTAAAAAAATCTTAGAAAATTGGTTTAATATGGAAAGTAAATTATAGTTTTTGATTAATTGAACAATTTAAAAGTTTACCATTAAAACCATTATTTATTAAGGGGGTGTGGTGGTCCTACCTTACCGACATTACAGTATTTTGATTTTAGTAAATCAATTACTTGGATTTATGGAAAATAAAGATATCGTCATATCACTTCGTTGGCCCACAATCTATTGCCCAATCTATATAGCAAAGTTTCAACCAAATATTTAATGTATATTGGAAATAGCATTTCCACAAATATTTCGAATTGTCCGTTGTGACATGAAATTTTTGTGCACATTCCATTTCCTGCAGTACTTAAATATTGGCCTGAACTTTTCAAAACAGTAGATTATTCATAAATTCATTTTGCATAAATCAAATTAGTTTTTTTAAATGAATCAAAATACTGTAACGTCGGCAAAGTTATCTTTCGTTAAAGGACTACCACGTTCCCTTGATTTAAATTTCAATGCCTTAGAATTAATACAGCGATCCATTAAACAAGTTGTGACATTGCCATATAAGATGATATAATAAACGATCTGTATACGCTCATTAATAAATCACCCAAAAAAGTGTACCCGAATCAAAAACGCCCATCGAAATTCCCTAATTCCAATCATTTCTCGGCACGCGCAACTCAAATCCAAACAATATAATAAACCCACATCGCAACAAACAAGTCGAGCGCGACTCTAAAGAGTCAATCCCACCTCTCCATCCCTCGCAGTATCCCCAAAATAAAAAAAGCAAAGGAAAGAAAGAAAGGGAAAAGGGGTTGACACACGCATTCTCTATCAAGGGGTAACACGACTTTCGGGTTAAACTCCGAATTAATTCGTCGTTTCCTATACGTCCTGCAGGTACCTCTACACGTCCGCACGCGCCTATAACATAAAAAAAAAAACACGAGGCGGAGGTCAAAAAAGGCGCACTGCACGTGTATATACGCTCGTCGTAAAAAAAAAGGAAGCCGCTCGCGCACGCGCTCAGGTAGCGGATTTTCCCCGAAAGGGTGTGCGCGACGTGTATATATATATAATATAGCCGGGGGTCCGTAAAAAAAGGAAGAGGCTCGTAAAGTACCTGCCCGGTAGGCGCCACACTGGAGAAAAGGTACTTTATGTATCGAGGGTCTCTCTCTCTCTCTCACTCTCACTCTCTCCGTGCTTATATATATACATCACGGTTTATAGATTTTTCTAATGGGCGGACCGATGGTACGAGGGAAAAAAAGGGTACAGCTCCGGCACGACTACGCCTCGTGTTTGTCATCTGTATTAGGGAAGAAGAGGGGACACCGAACGAGTTGAGCGATTGTGACGCAATGTTGTGCGAGCCTTGCAGTGCTTATGGGCCCGTATTAGTGGGCCCGTTGTGTAATGGCCGCAATTTCGACGAGGCTTGCGCAACTGTGTTTGCACGAGGTGGGAAAATGTGGTATGATTTTTTTTTTCCTTTTTCGGTGCGGTCGTTAAAATGTAATTTGTGCATCTAAGGAGATTTAGTGTGTGGAGGCTATATGCCGGGAAATACATTTGTGTTTGGAGAGAGAGGAAAAAATTGGTTCGATCTGTGCGGAACACGTTGCGCAATCTTGGATAAGCTCTACTGTAAATCGTTGTGAAATGTAAGAGGATTCTTAGCGAATTTTCGCTTCGAGGAAAATACTCGGAAGGTTCGAATTGGAAATTTTGTGTTTGGAATTAGAATACGGTACTATCTTGCAGTAGTAGGCATTTTGTATAATAAAAGTATTGTGTATGACAGAAACTTTTGAATTTAATTTGTATAAATTATGTGATGCTAATTGATTTCTGTCAAAATTTGAGCATAAAATTAAATTTGAAAAGAAACGAATCTTCTTATACAATTTTTGCATAATAAAAATAATTCGCTTAACTATTATCCACTGTTTCGACCCATCGCAAAAAGAAGTAAAACGTGAATAACATAAACGGCAGAAAAAGGGTCGTCTCCGCGCGCAAAAAAAGTGCGCGTGACGGTTAAGTTTGCACCCCGAGCCATTACCCAGCGTAAATTTTTAATCGAGTTAAACAAAGGCTACCTCGATAAGGGAAAAAAAAAGAAGCAGTCGCAACTAAACTCAAGCCTAAAATTATCCACAGTTTATCGAGAATCCCGCGGACGAGACATAAGACATTACGCATGCACTTGTTGTAATAATGAACCCTTTGGCTTGCCGCGCGTGTACTTAACCTTCGATCGGCGATCGGCAAGTAACAATAATAAAAAAGCGGCAGCAGCAGCGAGAAAGAGATAGAGAGAGAGAGAGAGAGAGAGAGAGAAGCGGTGCATTGAACGAAGGGTCGGTTATACGCGTGTGCCATTAAGTGGGCGGTAAATTATTGTTGTCCGAGTAAAGCGGCGGCGGCGGTTCATCCGACATTTGCCCCGATCAATGCCGCAGCTCTTATAGTCTTTCTCTTTCTCGGTCTCACGAATCTCTTTTCATTTATTGAAACGCGATCGACGCGGAAAAAAACGGGATATGCGTATGTATACGACGGACGAACGGAACGCGTGGCTATTGCGTCTATCGGTTTTATTAATTGTCCGAGGGGTGGAATTATTATGTAGCGAATAGGAGTGAGTTATTAAAAAAAAAAAGTTTAGTTATAACGTTCGATGGGAGGAAAATGTTGATTATACGGTTATATGCATTGCGCTTCTTTATTTGCATTTATTGCGGGTATATATGCAATTTTTATTTTTAATCTTCAACACAAAAGTTTTCTTGGGCTGTATTATTGATGGAGGCGTGCAAGTTCGGTTACGGAAATCGAAAATAGACTTATTCATCGATCAAAATTATAGCTAAGAAGGTAAAAATGTAAATGATACGCTTCTGTATTAAACAGTATTTTTCTAACAACTCCTATTATAAAATTCATAGTAAACAAAAAACAATTAGCGCAAAACAAATACATTTAAAATCACTTAGTTAACGGCAAATATTAAAATTAAATCCCTTCTTAATTCTCCTATAATCGAATCACTCTATCCCACCGCACAGAACAAATTCACCGAAGAAAACTAAAGAACCGAGAAAAAAAGCAGAGTCGGTCGAACCGCAGCAATCTCGAATCTCGATAAACGTAAAAGGGGTGCACTTAAATCGAATTAGATATAGATAATAGACACCGACGTACAGGAGGCAGAAAGAGCAGACACACACACACACACACACGTAAACAAGGAAAGAAGCGCACATAAAAGCCACATCGGCAACACACGTATATATATAGAAAGCAAAAGGGGGGAAAAAGGGTTTTGGGCGTGGGGCTTTCCCGCATTATTCGAGAGCTGGCGCGCAGGTCAAAAATTCACCTGTAAAGGGTCGCTCAACCCTTCGTCTATCCCCTGTGTCTAACCCTCTCTCTCTCTTTCTCTCTTTCTGGGCACCTGCAGAGTATTTAGACGGGCGTATTGTCGGTGTACCACGGGTTAGAAGAGAGAGAGGGAGAGATGAAAAAAAAAATGGGAAAAATCTTGGTGGCGCAGGTAGGTCAGGTATACGGCAGCCAACCCTTTTTCGGATGACACGATTTCGGTGAGAAGGAGAGGCTTTGGCTGGAGAATTCGAAAGTGTAGCATTATAAGCCACGGTTCGTGTTGCATTGGAGGAATTTACGGCTGGAATTTGTGGAGGAAAAAATTGGGGTATATCGGGTTGAGATTTCGCTTTTTTTTCGTCGACTCTCCTTTTTTTTGTCGTGGGGGCTCTTTGATTTAAGTGTATGGGACCTGTTAACCCTTCTCAGCTGATCGGCACACATTTTCTCAAGTGCTTTTAAATGCGTTTTTGATGGTTCCTTTTTTTTTATTTTCAACAATTTTGTTATAGTTTTTTTCATTATTTTTCAATTATATAAGATTTTCTGAATGCATCCTTGTTCTCTTATGTATAGCTTTATAAAGAAATATGTTTAAACTAATTATTTTAAGCTCATTTCAACCTTCTACTTTTTAATTTACTCTTAATTTTTCAAAGCACTTTGAATCATTTATTATTTACAATCTGTTCCACTGGTTAATTCAAAAGTGTCCTGCTGATGCCAACAATAAAAGCGCACTAAAACAGGATAAGTAATAATTCAACCAAAAGATTCTCAGCAAATACACACATATGAGAATGGTAGCAACGGTAAGAAAGAAAGAAAAGAGAGCTGGGACTAGTCGGCCATTTGTTTACATCCATCTCCGTTAAAGGGGTTGAGCGAAAGATTGCAGAAAAGCCAGGGGGGGAGGGGGGAACTAAAAGGTCTAATTTTTCCGCTTCAGCGAGCCACAGAAGAAATATAACGAAAGGTCAGTCTTGTGGCGCTCGCAAATTAGGCTGAGTTATGGGGGGCGAGCCGCGCGTGCGTTTAGATGTGACCGAATAAAGGGAGCTGCCAGAGCAGCTATGGCTATACGCGCGCAAGCCCGCAAGACGTATGGGCCGCAGTTTTTCCGAAAGGGAAAAAAAAGGGGGGAAGGAGAGCGAAGAGAAAATTTCCCCGAACGCCCGACATAGATATTACAAAGGGATTTGCGTTTCTCTCACTCGTCGAGGTGGTCTCCGGTGCGTTCCACTTGGATGCGTCATTTTAAAAGGGTTCGTGTGTCTATTAATTTTTTTGCCCTGGTCCGAAGCTTTTACTCCTGTATAATATAAAGTCTCCGTGAGAGCGGGTGTTTTGTTGTCACGCGTGGAAATGAGAATCTTCTATATATTTATTATATTATATTCTTGAGGTGGGAGGTGGAATTGAATAACGAGAAAATCACCGATGACGGGGGAGACTTTGAAGTTAGCGCGCTTCTTCAACGAGATTAAGCCGCGGGAGAAGGGCAAAAGGTATGTGTGTGTGTGAGAGAGAGAGAAAAGTCGAGGAAGGAACTTTTTGTCACTTCTATGGCTTTTGTACGGCTTATGCGCTTTTTCCATTGTTCTTCATCTTTCTTTTCTTTTTTTTTTATATAAAACGCGCTGGGGTGCTTTCAACTTGAATTTCAGGATTACGTAAATGTCTTATTTTCATTTTTTCGTCAAGTTTCTATTTTCTGTGAATTGTCGACGAGAAATTACAAGGAAAATTTAGACTTTACGACTACGTTAATACAAAATATTTCCTAACCGTGAAGCAGAAGAAAAGATAAGTACAAACCGTAAAAACAGTTTGCCACGGAAAAAACTGTTTGTACGTAATAGAAAGTGTAATCGTTAACGAATCGGTTATTCACGCTGCATTAAATTAGATAAATAATGATACAATAATTATTATAATTAGGGTTTGCGTGCTTACTGATCGCGCATAGGACCTTTCGCTAATTACGTCAGTCGAAAGATAATAAGGCTTGTATATGAGCTACCCTTAAGTGAAATTAAGAATGTCGCCTGGAATCATGAGCCGTGACGTGGTAATCGGTTGACCGAGAGGAAGCAATTTTCCACTCGCAATTATCGCGAAAATGACTTTTCTATGCGACTGACCCTCTTTTGTCGTAACAAATAATACTTATAGTAAAAATGTTTTGGGGAACACATGCTAGATTATTCGTATTATGCTGTAGTGGATCGATCGATTTCTTATTGTACATGAAATACGATTTGTTACACGAAATTGCTGGCTTCATTATCAAATTATTAATTCGTTAAAAAATCGTATTTTATAATTGCTTCAACAATCTTAGTAATTATTAATAAATGTAGAATTTTGAATATTACTTAATTTCTGACATCATTTAATAGCACGTGCATAAGAAACCTATATATAACGGTTCGCATCCTTGTAGAAAACCGGTCGATCAAGGAAAAGCCAACCGAACCATTCCATCAAACAAAAATTACGCAAGAGATACAAGGCCGCGCCATATACGCCATAGTTAACCATTCATTACCTCACAAAGCTCTGAAAAGGCTGCAGAATAACGCAAAGGAGCATCCGAAAGAAGCGAAAAGCATCGGACAATAGGTCGTGTCCGGTAACGGTGCATCAGCCGCGCTGCTGCACACAATGCGCTCTTCGCGCGGGGGCTATATCCTCGTGTATAGCCCCCGCAAATTGCAAAACATACAATCCACAGCATATATATCGATTCCGGGGCTCGATCGTTGCAACAAAAGCCTCCGGGGAGAAACGCACGAAATTACACAACCGACCTCGCTGCGAAACGATCAATAAACATTTAAAATCCGCCGAGCATAAGTGGAAGGAAGAAGCGCCCCATCATCCACGGCGCGCGTGAATATTCGTTATCCTTCTGGTGTCTCGTGGTAGTGCACGGCTCGGGTTTACTCCCCCGCTGCTCCACCACGGCTGCAGCATCGTCATCGCTCTTACGGGAGCGAGATGTATTCGTTTTTCCGTAGGAGGCGCGATACGACCCGGAGAGAAACACCCCAGCGGTGTTGGCCGATTTTACGCCGGCGTTACGCGCGCGCGTTCCGAGAAAGTTCAGCCCGAGGGATGATTAATTGTGCCGGGAGTGTGTCTTTGGGTGGAAATTAGCCGGTATAGGTGCGAGAGGATCGGCGGCGGCGAGTTCTTAAGTGCCGCCGCGCGCGAACTGACCTTTTCCTGCTGCTGCTGCTGCTGCTGCTGCTGGAGGGATTGGAATGATCGACACCAGTGGGCTTTCAGGTGCGAAAGATTTTGGCCGTGCGCTATAGGGCTGCCGTTCGGGAGTTTTGCAAGCTGGTTTCGTGAAAGGTTTGGCCGGTGGAGTTGTGGCTGTGCAAGCTTCGGGAATGGGATTGAGATGAGGGAAAATTTGGTGTTGGAGAAAGTATATTTCCTATGTGTTCGGCGCTCTTATAGAATTCCCTTTCAGTTATTTCAATTATATACTTTGACTCTCATCATGATTCTATTGTATATAAATTTCCTCTACGCAATATTTTCGAAATGGTGACATTTCAAAGACGTTAAGAGCGTTGCCAACTTGCCCTCTTGTAAAACGTCTTCATCTCTATAAGCGCAATCGATACATCTCATGCACCGGACACAACAACGATTTTTATAACCGCAATAAACATTCAGCCCGTGCGTAAAAACTTCTTCGATCTATGAAACAAAGCTCTTTCTCTCGCGTTGCATCACATCGTATATTTCTCGAAGCAGCATCACATAGGTGCAGGGCAAAAAAGAACGCGTTGCATGGGTAAAACACGCAGCCGATATCGCCATCCGCGCGACCATATCGTAAAAACGAGAAAGGACTCTCTACTCTCTTTCGAGGAAAATAAAGACTTGCTCACGGGTAGAGACAGAGAGAAAGAGAGAAAAGTGCTTGTATAGAGAGTGCAGCATACATCGCGTGAGCGCTTGCTCGAGCATATCGATCTCTCTCTGTCTTCGTCTATATACAGAGAGAAAGAGAGAGAGAGAGAGAGAGAGAGATACAGAGGGGTGGCTCGTTGATGTAAGAGTGGGCTATATGGGGAACGAAGGGCTACTACAGTTCATTGGTCAGTTGCAGTGTAAGTCTGCGAGCGGCGATCTCACCCCCTTGTGTGTGTGTGTGTGTGGAAAGGAAGGGAGAGAGAACGAGAAAATAAGAGAAAAGCCACGGCACAGAGTGTGCGACACGGACGTAAGGAGAAAGGGGAGAATGATGCATGAGGCTTGATCTGTATGTGTGCCTGTGTATGTGTGTGTGTGTGTCGAGAGGGGGTGGCGCGAGAGAGAGAGAGGGAGAGACTCGAGATCCATGGAGGAATGGTTGCCTTTTTCGGGCCTGGGAGATCAGGAAAAATTTTCGATATATGTGCACGGGTGAGAGAGAAAGGGAGATGTATTTGAGTTCGGGGCCAAATGTTGATTAGCCGGCGAGGCTTATACCGGACAACGGACTATTGGATATTGCTTTTGCTGCGGCGAATTGGAGTTTGATTGGGTTGCAGGTGGCGATGAGGTAATCTGGAAACGAATCTATAGTCACTCGGCCATCTCCGGTATTCTGTATATAATGTTGTAAAGAGATGGGATTACTTACGAGCAGTTATAGGTACACGTAAAAGGAGAGAAAGCAAACCATCCCTTTTTCAATTATATTTCCTACGCAGCATCATTCCAGAAAGTTAATCAAACCGTTTATAAATACCAAAAACTTCCATTTTGTTCGTACTTTCCCCTTCTCCCGCCGCAACTTTCTTATTAAACCCCAGCGCAGATAAAAAAGAAGAATCCCAGAGAGAGCGAGAGAAAATACTCCATTTTTAACGAGTCGACCACGAGAGAGAGGCGAGAGATAAAGGGGCACCAGAAGGGGAGCATGGCGTCGTCGGCGGCCACGGCGAGAATCGAGAAATCATACACGCGGCCTCTTCCCCGATAAAGAAGCAGCAGCAGCAGCAGCGGCTGTGCGGGAGAGAGCGAGAGAGCGAGGAAAAATCCAATAAAGGCCGGGCGGGTAATGCAGCGAGAGTCTCTAACCCCATGGCATGGAGGGAGGCTGAGGCGACGGCGGCGTTGGCTGCGGCGGCAGTCACCAGGGGAAAATCGAGAGGGCGAGAGCGAAAGTGTTCTCCTCGAGATATAACGGAGTTTACCTCATTTTCGAAAATTATGGTCTGGCTAGGGAGAACTTGCGCCTCTATGTGTCTGTTATATGTGTTGGGGATGGTTATAGGATATATATAGAGTAGATGGGATATCGTATTGCAAGAAGAGCTGCTGCTGCTGCTCGGGGCTGATGAGGAGGGCGATCTTTATTTCTTTTGTCTTGGGCCAAGGCCCGCGATTGACAACGAGCCACGACAAGATGCCGCACACACGGTATAGGGAGTATGTGCGAACATGGCTTGTGTGGTATGGGGGATCGGGTAACCCGACGCTCGATGACTCTAATTTTCGGGAGATTCGAGCTTCCTCTCATGCTCGCGCGTGTGCCCTTATACGGCCGATTTCGTGTTAGTGTATATTGTGTCTGGCATATATACATAGCTTTTTGCGATGGCAAGGTTTTTATATGGAGCGATAAGAGCTGTGCTAACGGTTTGTTTTGTTTCGGGCTTGATGATGGGTTTTTTCTTTTTTTTTTTGAAAAAGCTTTTTACCGTTTTTCACGTATAAAATGGTGGTGTACACTTTCAACGTCAAAGAATCTCGTAATATGTCATCAATGACGAGAAAGCTTTTTCGATATAAATATAGAATCTGCAAAAATAACTAAGTTCTGTGTAAGCGCACAGCGAATTCCGTTAAACCACGAAACTTTCGCTAGCAATATGAAAGCATAAGAACCATAGGTACAAAGCCAACCAAAGTTTATTCAATCCTCAGCGATCGCCAATTTTTCTCTCTCGCCTTCGCTACAAAGAAAAGCGAAAAAAGCGAGATCGCCAAGTTTCTCCCAAAAGCGCCGAAGACTCGGAACACAGTTCGCTTAATACTTTCCCTCTCTTGTTAAGACACATTCGGTCCGAGCCGCGCACTCGTTCAACTTCATCAGTCTCACACCCTCCGGCACTTTCTTACCAATCCGTACACACACAGAGCCGAAAAAGCCTCTTCCGAATTCATAGAATATTTGATATTTATTCCCTCGCAAAACGTATACTCAAGGCAGAAAACGAGAGAGAGAGAGAGAGAGAGAGAGAGAGAGAGAGAAGGGGAGAGAAAAAAAGAAACGGCTTAGGTGGTTTTTCCCTCGGTCCGATCGGTCCGCACGGCCCGCCACATATAATACCGAGATACGCGTGTCGCCCTTTTTCCGGAAAAACTTCAAAGGCCTATATACTCGTGCGCTCCGGCGGAAAGTTCCCAGAGACCCGATAAAACTTCCTCCTCCTTCCTCGCGCGCTCGACGGAGATGGATTTCTGGAAGGGGGGATCAGGAAAGCGTACACACACACACACACCGAGTCCGTGCAGATATGTATCGAGGCAAAAAAGGCGGAGAGCTAGCCTAAATACTTTGATATAAAAACAAGAGAGTGAGAGAGGAGGAAGATATCGGAGTGCATTATTCCCCGGACTATACGGCAAGACGGATGGCGCGAGCGCGAGGAACTTTTGTTTTTTTTCTTCTACTTCTTCTTCTTCTTCCATGCTTCTCGTATATACAGCTATATATGGCTTACAGAGCGCAGTTAAACCACCCGGGAAAAACGCGTGGACCGCGCGATAGTGTGTAGTAGCCGGAAAAGCTCAGTGGAGCAGCAGCTCACTGTGGCACGAGATTTGTTTTTTTCTTCTCTCTCTCTCTCTCTCTCTCTCTCTTCTCTGCGATATATATACGCGCTTCCCTTTCTATATACGCACGTTTTTTTTTTCGCTGTCCTGCCACTGGCAGAAAAGGGACACGAGCGCGCGCGACTTGCTTTTTTTTCCCTTTATTATACAGCTACGCGTTGGTTCTCGTATATAATACGCTCTATTTAATCGCGTCTTTTGTCTTTCTAATTGCGAACGCGGGACGACGAGGCTGTTGCCGCTGTTGCTGCGTTTGTCAGGTGGATGTTGACTCGCGCAGCTCTAACTGGGGGATAATTAGACGATGGACGAGTTGAGCGAGCATTTTACTGTTTGCGCTGGACTGGCTTTGCCGATTGGATGCGATAAAGGAGTTGGTGGGATGGGATTTATTGTTCGTTTTGTGGCATTTGAACGATCATGGTTTTTCAAGACGTTTTTATTATATAGATTGACATTACTTTTAATATTCTGAATAATGTAAAGTTGTTGTAATTGTCATGTGTCTCATATAGTAAGTTTAAAGGTACTTTTCTAAAAAGGAAATGTTTAAATTGTAACACTATTATTCATATTTTATCAACATAAAATATCGAATGCAAAATCTCAATTAATATCCTACCCGATCGGCAAACACCATAAATTCCCTTTATATTTGTTATTATTTACCGCCTTGTACCCCCACTCTCTCTCTCTATCTCTAAAAACTTCAACTCATCATGGCCGATCAATCCGTAATCTTAAAAAAAAGGGAGGCATGGGGATGAAAAAGAAGAGTCAAGCCACCTCAAAGCCATCTCTCGCAGAAAAGTTATTAACGAAGTAAAGGCAAGCAAGCAAGGTCCGCTGTGCTTCTGCGCGGCATCTGATAAATGAGCATCTCGCGGGGCTGCTCTCTCTCTCTCACTCACTCCCGCGCGTCCCTCCCTCGGGGCGAAATTAAAAAAGATAATTGGCAATAATTCCTCGGGGCAAGGGAAGAAGTTGGCGCGCGGTCTTATCTCTTTCTCTCTCGGCGCTCCGCCGTAGGAATCGTTAATCAGCCGCGTGTATAACGCGCAGGCCAAGGATATCCTGGAATTTTAAATGGCCCGTATACGTCGTTCCCTTTTTATACTCTGCTCTCTCTCTCTCTCTCGCTCTGTAGGCGCCGATTAATTTGGCACCGCGAAGAATCGCGTTCGCGCCAAGCCGAGCCAAGAGAGAGAGAGGAGCCTTTTCTTCTCGGTCCAAAGGACCAAATTGTATGTATATGTAGGTGGTGGGAGAGTAAGGAAAATTGGGCGCGAGGGTTGGGAGATATTCTCGCTCCGACGAGGGTGGCGCGAGAAGAAGAAGAAGAAGACGCGCGGCCCCGGATGGCCTGGGCCAAGGCTTTCTTGCCGAGCTGCGAGAGTCTTTCGGCTTCGTTAAGGAAATCTCTTCGGTGGTGTGCAGAGCTTCGGGATACGGCGACTACGACACCCCGTTGCTAACGAATATTTTCGGCTCTGCTTTCGTTTTTTCCATAGTATCGAAATGACTTTTTGCCAACTCTCGTCGTGTGATCCGCAATATATATATATATAAATGTATATTGTTTCGGTATAGTGTCAATAAATAACGACTATATACATACTATTTTCCCAGCATCGAATCCACAAATAAACATTGCCACTGAACCAACTTTCAACACAATCACCTCGTATAACGACCTTAGCTAAACTCGAGCCGAATCTTCCCTCTCCAAGCCGAGCTACCATCTACAAGACAATGGGAGGCAAAAGATATCCTCGGACCGGCCGTCGTCGCGACAAAAGGAGAGTAGCGGAGGCGCGGGTAGACGAGGAACAAAGGGGGTATATATCCAAGCAGCCCTCTCCTTGGAACAAAAGACGGACCTTGCAAAAACACTCGGACGCGCGGAGTTGGGGGATCTCGGGGAACGCGAGCGACTTCGCTTCTTCTTCCTTCGTCCGCTCCTTTGTGCGATGGTATAAGGTATATATAGTCGACCCCCGCGAGTGTGGCGACTTTCTTCCGAGCTGCGCCAATTTATCATGCAAATTACATCGCGCGCGCTTATTCGCCCAGTTCGCGCGGCGGGAATTTATTGTTCGTTTTGGGAAGTGATTCTCTGCCCTGGGTTGGGTTCGTTCTTCTTCTTCTTTGGGTGAGTTGAGAGAATGGCCTTTTATCGGTGGGAGCTCGAGCGAGACGCGAGGAGTAATTATAATTGAGGAGCTTTTTGGGGGATCGCGCGGTCCGGGGTGCGCTCGAAAAAGTTTTGAAAATTCATGTATGTATTTCATCGATGAACTATGCGTTATAACCCATAATAATATTAAACTTTCAAGCTATTATTGGTTGAGATACAAGATTTTTTAGCAGATTCGTCATAAAGTTTTAATAAAATTAACAATTACCCAGACAAAATACGCGGAATCACCGCCCTCGTCACCATCTCAGCGAGAAATCTCAATCCATTAGCAAAAAGAAAAAAGAAAAAGTAATCAGACACAGCACAACATTCCGCGCATACTTTTCACCGTAATATCGCCCGTCATCCACAGCCGTAATTAAAAACGCAATAAAATCGTAATTAGTCCGGTGCGACATGAGCGATTACGCGGCCTCTCGAGCAGCATCTCGCTCTCCTTCAATAAAGCATCTGCCACCGAGCAAGATTTCATTTTCCGCTCCGATTGATATCCGCTATAACCGCCGCTCGCTGTTTTCCTCATTAGCGCTCAACTCGCGGCTACAGAGACGCAGCTCGTCTCGATCATCTGCAAGTCTAATCTAATTAAAAGGGATACCTCCTTCATCCTCTCTTTGCCTTTTTATATATATATATATATATATAACGATGTTATATATGAGGCTTATAGACGGTCTGCGCCTCGGATTTTCCATTTTCTCAATCCATTGACTTTTGTTCTTGCGCCGCCGCTTCAATATGCGGAAAAAGAAATATCTCGAGTGGATCTCTCTCTCTCTCTCTCTCTCTCTACCCCCTCGGCGTGTACTTCGGTCCAATTATATTCTTGGCGATATTGGTGTGGGGCATAATCATTCGTTGCGTCAGTTTGTGAATATATATATCTGGCGCGACTTTGCCCGGCGAAGGAGAAATTAAATAATTGTTGGCGATAGGAGGGTTGACTTGGTTTCTCTTTTTAGATTGTCTCGAGATGGACAATGACAAAGGAATAGGTAATTCCAACCATAAAGTATTCATAAATTTTAAGACTTGTATTAGTTAATATATAAATTTAAAAAACTAAAATGTATAAATTATAGGCGTTAAATTAGTAATTTCCAAAATAGAAATCAATGGCACCGATCGGAACACGAATAACAGTAATTGTC
Organism: Megastigmus dorsalis; assembly: GCA_900490025.1. Lineage (NCBI taxonomy): Eukaryota > Metazoa > Arthropoda > Insecta > Hymenoptera > Megastigmidae > Megastigmus > Megastigmus dorsalis. Next base: position 40,839 of record UELU01132603.1, read on the forward strand.
ACTTTTTATTTTCTACCTGCAGCACAGCAGACAGCAGTAAATGACGTTTCAATATAACAAACAAAAGCCCACTTCTCGCAACTTGTTCGCCGCCGCGGATCGAATTAAAAATTAACAATCAACTATAGGTATCGAATATCGCGCGATGATTTATAAACTACTTCGTCATAAAATGACTCTATTCTCCCTACGGTGGCTAACTAAAAGTCGTATAGCGCATATTGCATATTTAATTAGCGCAAAGTACCGGCAAAGTAATTAGATATACTATACTACTTATAAGTATAGCCGCTTTGTCGCGGGACACGCGCTCGAGCCGGCGCCGTTTCTTTTTCAAATGCCTCATTCCAGCTATGGACTATAAAAGGCTTTTTACTCTAATTCGAAATGAAAAATCGTCGCGCGTATAACTCGTTAAATCCCTCCCGCACAGATTAAAATCACTGTGCTGCTGCTGCGCGCGCGCTTAACGGGGCGCAACGACGCCGTCCAATCTCTCGCTTTCTCTCTACAAAAAAAAAAGAAGAAGAAGCACGCGAGAGAGAGAGAGAGAGAGAAAAGGACGCATTTGCTCCGACCCTCATTACCCTAAAGCTTTTTTGCACACCCCCTTTACTTCTCGATCGATTACTTCTTCCCATCATTATTTTGCCTTCGAGTTTTTCCTCCTCCTCCGGTACCCCTCCACCCCATCTCGCGGCCCATTGAAATTCACGGCGTATCGCGAGAACTTAAAATAAAGCACTTATTCATTTCGAGCATATAATAATAATATAATCTCCTTTTTGCATTAGTAGGGAAGGATTTGGAAGTTTCATTCCGAATGCAAATAGTTTGGATTCTATCTCCACCCCAATTCGAATTCCTTCGACGCGTAAACAATTCCCATCGCGAGATAAAGAAAAGTGTTCCGCGCCCGAAACTTGCGCCAGCAGCAGTAGGTAGTAGGTATTCCTCGTTAGCTGTGGCTAAAGGGGGGGAGAGATTCGCAACCCGGGCGCGCGAAAGTACAAAATTGAATTTCCTATCCCGCAGTGTCTTACCAAACACTCTCTCTTTCTCTCTCTCTCTCTACCCCCTTAATTACGCGATTCAAAGTTCACTTTTCCATTTTCAAACGAATCTCTCTGCCTCCCTCCGTTGTACCTCCCTCTTAAGAAACAGAGTATAGCACGAATCGACCGCTCCGCGCACACCAAAGCAAGAGGGGCAAAGACCGGGGGGGTAGGGGGGTAGGGGGGTAGGGAGGGGAAGCAGAGAGAAGCTCGGGCAGCTCTTAAAAGCCTTCTTCTACTTCTTTCGTTCTCTCCTCTCTCTTCTTCTTCTTTTTTTTTTGAAAGGATTTCCCGCAAATTTCTCCTCCATCTGCGTCGAAACTTTTATCCCCGGCGAGGCAGTGGTGGCGGGCGCGTGCACAGAGAGAGAGAGAGAGAGAGAGTGAGAATCGAGGAAAGAAGAATCGAGCCAGCGGCGCTGCCGGAATTAATTATTTAGGGGACAGAAATGGCGCCTTCTCTCTCTCTCTCTCTTCCCTGATCTACTCTCGCGGCGAAAGAGAAAAAGAGAGCTGCTATGCTCGCCCTTTACCCATCCTCTGCCTCCTTTGCTTTTTCGCGTCCACTCTCTCTCTCTCTCTCTCGCTCTCGCCTGTATATTTTCCTCTCCGTTCACTTTTCGCAAACTCCTCTAACCCGGAGGGCGACGATATAATTATGGCTTGGGTAGGCGGGACGCGAGAGAGGAGAGAACAAGGAGAGGGTGAAAGTATAAGAGCCTTCAAGTATTCATGTTTTCATTACGAACCTTCTCTCTCTCTCTCTCTCTACTCTCTTATACTTTCTGCTCAACTCTAGATATATCGCCGAGTATGAACGAATCGCGCGCAGAAGGGATCTTTTTTTATACTTTATAATGTATATATATATAGAGAGAGAGACTCGTCTTATATATATTTTTTTATAGTGGCCCCTTATACTACTTTGCACTTTTGCCCTTGCGGTAGAAATTCTTCCTCTTTTTTTCGCAGCGCGGGGTTAAGTATGTTTCTGCGTATAGTTAGTTGTGAATGATTTAGCTGCCGCGGCGGGCGAAGCGGCGATACCGAGCCGCCGCGCGCGTTATTGTAACTTTTTTCTTTCTTTTTATAAGGGACTCTTGCGCGTGGCTGAGCGGTGCGATTACCGCTGAGTAACGATTTTTTTTCTTTTTTTAAACGTCCAAGGAAAACAAAGGAGAAATTTGGTGGCGGCGAGCGATGTGTTTGATCTTCATTTGGATGCAAGGAATTTTTCGAAATTAGGTATACGGCGCAGGTGTTGTATTTTTCCATATAAAAGTTATGAGAAAGACGTATGATTATTAAAAATGATTCAATCTTCTTAATAAATACATTTTAATGCTAATTTATTATTCGTTATTCAGACATAATCTGCATTAGAATGCACATTGTAAGTGCACAAGAATAAAATGCCCACAATAAGAGCGAAATAACTGTAATTTTCCCCATCCCGTATAATCGTCCAAGTCCCCCTCATGCCTTAATCGCGCGCAACGCTGAATAAGCCTTTCCCGCGAGAGGCGGGAACCTTTTTACCCCTTTGGTTCTGCTTTTTTTACGCTTTATAGGCGGATCCACGCTTTTTCAAGCTCAACCCTTCCGTAATTAATGGGATGAAAAGGGGGAACGGAATATAGCAGCAAGGAAAACGCATCCCGACAAAATGAAGATATCGTCTCGTTTTTTACATTGAAATGGCTTGATTTTATAAATCCTACACAATGGTAAATACAATAAATTATACACTACGTGCAGTATTAAAACTTTTCCTGTATCAACGTTAATACTCGTAACTTATTTTCAGAACCAATTACCCGCACATATATCGGTACTGCGATCATTATGCATCATTAAAGCTAATAAAACAATGAGTAATCATCAGGTTTTCCCTGCATTGATAATCAATACTTTCCAAGTAAAACATTAACAATAACGTACAAGTACCGTTGATTTGTGTCTCATCGATCGTTTGAATTATTAAAACCTAAATACACGCCGCTAATCCTTACCTATGTAATACCTTCATTAAACGTAAAGCAAATACTCACCGAATAACCCTTACTGCTACTGCAGTCATCGTCAACTGTCGCAGAGCAGTCAAATCCCTACCTAATCAGCACCGTCGCGTCGTGCAGCCGCACGATAATTCCCCACTTTTTGATAATCCTCTCCCACAAATCCAAAAGCGCTCAGTTCCCGCACCGTAACGTCCGCAAACAAACGAATGCATAATACGGCGCGATACGCATCCGCCGGAGAATATTAATGCCGGCGAGAGAGCAAAAGACACTGCGATGGGGGATTTACCTTTAAGCATCACTAGCTTGGAAGCCTCTCTCTCTAGGGCAAATCCATGGTGTGCACATAGCTGTGGAACGGGGCAAAATGTGCATCTCCCGGGGCGCCATTAATCACGCGCGGCGCCTTCTTAGACGCTTCGTTCTCCGTACGTCCCCTTTCGCTCCTAGTGTATATATACATGCAGCGCGTGCTGATGCTGCTGCACCGCACGAATATCCACACCTCGAAGGCGATGCGCTTGCCCTTTCCTCTATACGCGCACCTTAACACAATAGGTTGATTTATTTTTCCTCGGCCGCCGACGCTGATGAGTTTCTCTTTCCCCCGGGGTGCGAGTAGACCGCATGAGTTTTCTGATTTTCTGATTTTTTTTTTTCGAGCCGAGGCTCGTTCTTCTACTTCTTTTTTTTTTTTGTTTTCTGCGCGCGTCGATGTGGTATGGAAGGATTGGTGCGTTTGTGGAAGGCTTTTGTTGTGGATGATGAGGATTTTAGGTTTGCGTTAATGTTCGACTATTGTTTCGGCGTTTGTATAATGGTGTATATCGACGGAGCGATGAGTAGACGCGACGATTGTTTTCACGAAATTTTGGTTTAAGTTGTCAGGTAGAAATTGAACCGGCGTCTACAGAGGAAAGGATACATAGTGTTGGATGTGTCACGAATATCTTCTCTTCACAGAGAAAAAAAATGTTAAACGCTCAAACTATTCAGGTTTGATTTTGTAATTTTGTCTAATATTCCAATAAAGGGAATTCAATTACAAAAATTTGAAGTGTAATAATATTTTTCTTTATCTATATAAATGTAATAGAAAATTTAAGTCATCTTTTACATCAACAATTCACTTTCTTCAATAAATACTTGAATATTCCACAATAAAAGAAAACACTACAGAAATAAATAACCAATTCACCGCCATAGAGCCCACCGCTCGATTCCCCACCACAAGCTATAACGCTTAAAAAAAAAAAAAGGGTTGATCCCCCTATAATACAACGAGCGTCAGAAGCTAAGTCCCGCTCAACTCGACCCCGAGTCTAAAAAAAGCCTTCTATACATAACGAAAGGGGTATACCCGCAGCCAGCCATCCAGCCAGACGGACAGAGAGAGAGAGAGAGAGAGGGCGATGTTCCCGCCTCTCGCGTAGCTACGGGCCTATCGCGCAGTGGCGTCCGGGTGAGCTCGAATTGCGCGCAATTACGACGAAGCGAGCCGAGGCAGGTGCAGCTCGTGGAAGGGTTAAGGCAAATGAACGCGCGAGCCTCGCTCATTGGCCCGCTTTACCCCCGCCGGCGAGGATCGATACGACGAGACTCGTCTCTCTCTCTCTCTCTCCTCCCCCCTCCTCCTCCCGACGCCGCTCTCGTCATATTATACGCGCGCACATGCAGCATGCGAGCCGAGCTGATTTCATCGGAACGACGCGCGGCCATTTTGAATTGACCCCTTTGACGTCGAGCGCGTGTCCGCTGGTACGCGATAGCACGCTTTGCCGCTATACACACTGTGGAGCGACGGGTTAACGAGCGACGCGTATATAAAAAGGGGATATTGATTCGTAGACGGTGAGCTTCTTCATTTTCGCTGTATAAGCGATTTTGGCGGGGAACGATTATGTGTTTAGAGACTCGTGTACAGGATGTATTCGGACGGTCGAGTAATACACGATGATGATATATATGTATATGTGTATAGGAAAAGTTCGTTTTAAGTTTATGGGCGCTATATTTCTAAGGTTGTGCGAAAGCGGTTGTTTGACACTCCGGTTAAATGAAGTTGCACTCGATTTCTTATGCTGCGGACGGTATAGGCATATATGAATAACTTATGCGGGACTGGCTCGTGTAAGTATTATGTAAATGAGCGAGAGTATGATTGCAACCATTATGTCTAATCATATTTTTAGTATATAATGCTCATGTATGCGCAATGGAATTGATCTACAACTATTTTTTTTTTTTTTTTTTCATCCCATAAGTAAAGTTTCGAATTTCAATTGAACAAAAAAGAAAAGTTTAAAAAACGTAACTGCAGAATTAAAACTTGTAAGCATAATAAAATGCATCCTAAGTGGAAAATTATTGCAAACTTTTAATTTATATCTATATGCAGCGCTTCTAACTTTATTATGTTTAAAATTAAATCGATATTTATTAACATAATAAGACAATGAATTCTTTATTTTCATTATAATAACATGAAAAACAAATCCTAACACGAATTTAATAAATTCTATTTCAACTTATACGTGTGATCGCAAAACCCCTCGAATTTCCGCAAACCCGAATCCAACAAAGATACATAATATATATTTTCCGAAAAACGCAAAGGGAGACATCAAAGACCAACACGGCTCGACATATGTCGGCACATCATCAGTCGCATGTCGCATAATCAAAAGAAAATCCCTCGATATAATCACCGAACGGCGAGCGAAAAGGAAAAATTATGCGCGCGAGGAAAATCTCGCGACTCGATGCGCGATCACGTACACAAGCGCACAATGCGGCCACACCTGTGTGTCCTATAGAGTGACGATTCGTGTTCGACGCTAGGACGACGACTCTATAATCTTTCGGGGATTTCGTGTTTATTGTACTTGCTGGGGACGCGTGTCCGCACACGCTTTTCGGAATCTTGCGTCTAATGCAGTGCGGAGCTGGGTTTTTTGATCGTTTGTGTGTTTAGAATACGAGAGTTCGATTATGAAGATGTATTGTCAGAGTTGGAGATCTTTCTTGGATTTTACTTTAACGGATTGAATTTGAATTTCAAGTATAGTAGCTGAGTGTAGAAACGCTGGAATATGTTCACATTAATACATTATCTATACGTTAATTTATCGATATTTTCGTGAGAGATAGGAGGTTGTGTTCTTATTATATACATAGTATAAAAGGGAAAAAATGTAGATGTAAAAGAAATTTTCTCCTTGTAAATTGACACTAACACCAAGATTAATATAATTGCACAATAATTAAAGAACTCGTAATAATCAATCATTGTGTTTATAAATACAAACATGCAATGTTGTAAGAAAAAGAATTTTAAAAAGTATTGAGACTGTCGGTTACAAAATCAAAAGATCTCAGTCCAAGATTACCACACATCTCCGCAGTCAAGTGCATCCGAGCCGTTGAAACCACTGCAAGTACCTATATACCTCGAAAAAGGAAAAATCTCAAAAAGCTGTCCTCGTCCGTAAGCGTCGAAACGATATAAAAAAAAAGAGTATAGGCAGTGAAAGAGTCGGCAAACTCAAATGCGTGTATAAGAAGACGAAGTGCACGTGGCCGCAATTGCGGTCTCTTGACTTTCCCATTTTTTTCCATCCACACTTTATACCGACGCATTTTTTTTTCTTCCATCGTCCTTAGGTTGTCTCTCCCTCCAGTCCATATACACTTCCGTCGGCTTTTCCTTTTGAACGGCTGCGTCGGCTTCACTTTCTTCGATCCTCGTCGACTATACGCTTTCCAATATAATTTCGTGGGCTTCTAGAAAAATTATACTGCGCGTTTTGGAAAGCTTTACGCTGAATTATAGCAATTTTCGTTTGGAATTTTGTGTATTAAAAAGTTGAAATGTATGCGCATTTTTAAACTGTTAAGGCAAACGCACCGATTCTTTAAATATAACTTTTAATGGTAAATAAAATTTAAAAGTTTTAGATTAAAATAAATAGTTAAAACATTGTAATAAACATAAGTTATCAAGAGTTATTAACCACTTGTACCGGTCGTGTTTAGTTACTGGGACGTTTACCTTACAATAATACCTTAAATAAATTAACTATTATAAAAAGCAATCCAGTTATTTTCAGAAATTAAAATCATACAAGTCCTTGGTATAAGAAAATAGAAAATATATTCCTAATCATAATTTAAAATCAAAAAATCCTCGAAAACAAAGCCATCTCTCAACAGCTCATATGATAGGTATTCACTTGCATGTGCGTCGCGACCCGAAAAGCACGCATTCGCGCCACCACATACAAGACAGGAAGAACAAACCAGCAGCGATACCAGCAGCAGCAGCAACACACAAGAAAAGAAGAAAAAGCATGGAAAGGAATAAGAGCCCGTGCCGCGCACGCACATACACACACACACACATACCGCGCACACACAGCCGAGATCTCGAATAAAAGAGATCTCTCCTTTATAACCTAACCTACATATAAAACCCACACGCACACCGCGCGCGCGCTGCAGAATGGTGAAAAGAAATAAAAAAGAAGGAAAGAGGGAGAGGGAGAAGGAAGGCCGCCGTGCGCACGGCTCGTGCCATCGGAGCCTCGGCGCGAGCCGATAAAACGATTCTACATCGCATACGCGCGTTCTTCCACTATATCTATATAGCGAGAGGAGGCAGCTACTACACACATGTGGGGGGATGAGTAGACGAGAAAAGAAGAGGCGAGCGAGAGAGAGAGAGAGAGAGAAGAGAGAGAGCGAATGAGGTATATACAACAGCAGCATAGGAGCATAAGAGCAGCCTGTTGCTGCCGTCGCCGCCGCCGCCGCCGCCGGTTCTGAGCTGCTGCTGCTGCTGCTGTTGCTGCTGGTCGCGTGGGTCCCTCGCTTCTGGCGCGTGTGCTGCACACGAGGCCAAGCCGCCGCCGTCTCTTCTTTTATTTTTCCTTCTGTATACCCCGACTCCTCTCTCGCTCGCTCGCACTCGCTTCTTTTTCTTTCTCCTTTTTTCGGTAAAAAATGATGGAGGAGGCTGCGTGTGTAGAGGAGAGGAGCGCGCAGACGCTGCGATGACTACCGGAAAGCTGACGGGGAGCAGCGCCTGACTCGATGAATCGTGGACGCCGACGAGCCGCGAACGAGTTGGTTCTCTCTTTTTTCTTTTACTCTTGCGAAATTATTTAATGCGAATTTTATTTGGTTGCGTACATATATACTTTTATAGTTGGATAAGGATTAAAATATACCTTCTGCTCTGTTTATTAATTATCACGAAGAAATTAAGTCTTTCTTATATGCTTGTAATCGTAATAATATTCTTTTCACCTTAATAGTATCATTTTCGCGAAAATACAAGATTTACAGATGACCGAACAGCAATTATATGATTGATGCACGTTCAACTGCCATCCTGCACCGATCAATCGTTTGCTTTGCATACCATCGCCGTAACGATACATGCGCACGGCAGAGAAAATGCAAGGCAAGTAAAGAAAGTCTCAAATCTAAGCGACTATAAAGCAAGTCTCCGGGTATGCGACACGCAGAAACGAGGGAAAACAGACGTGCGCGCTGTATATGTGTACGGAAAGGGACATCGCGTAGGTGGTCCGCCGCGAACAATCCCAACTAACTCATGCGCGAGATGCAAAAGTTATCTTTTTTTTCCCCCTGGTTGTTGTGTGCAGTGTGTATATGTATATACCAGCGCGTCTGGCGAGAAGAGAGAGAGAGAGAGAGAGAGAGAGAGAGAAGTCGAGGATGAAGAATGAATGCCGTTGTCCTGTCTACGACTCTTTTCGCGCTTGGACACACCTCAAGAGCTCGTATATACTGGCGTGCACATTATTTTTTTCG
>UELU01132610.1:0-25617 GCA_900490025.1 Megastigmus dorsalis
GGGGGGGGGGGGGGGGGGGGGGTGAGAGCGAGAAAAAATCGCGAGCGATATTCGGTAGCGGCGACGGCGACAGCGACGACGGCGACGAGCACGTCGTGGATGTATCGAAATGGAGCGGGCGGCGGTCCAGCGCTGACTGACTACCGGAGAGTGCCGTCGCGACGGCGGCGCGAATCCTGGGCGGCGGGAGGAGGGGGGGGGAGGAGCGCGACGCGAGGATGAGGAGGGCCACTGCTGCCGGTGCTGGTGCTGCTGCTGGTGCCGCGCGCCTTTTCCCCCTCTCGAGACCAGCTCGCGGCCTCTCTTCTCCCCCTTTTGTGCAACGCGCGCCGCGCCGACGAAGGAGAGAGAGAGAGAGATGTGGAAGAATCGCGAGGAGTGAATGAGCGAGGCGACGCGCGCGCTTGCAAAACACCGCGAGTCTCAGAGCCCAAGAAAGCGTGTGCCTGTAGAAGCGCTGCTGCACGCGCTGCGTTATATTGTTGCTGATTATGCGATAAATGGGGAATATTGATGTTTCGGTATAGGTGAAGTTGCGCTCGGAATTAAGCGATTACTCGTCATTGCGGTGGGCTTTCATCTTTTAAGAATTCAGAGGTTTTCAAAAGTATTTCGAGCAGTACGAATTTATTCGACACATCTTACCATTCTATTTTTTTTTTTTTACATTTTATACCGGTTATCGTAATTTCAGAATTTTTATTTGATTTCATTAGAATAAGAGAATATTCCCTGCTGAAATTAAACAAAAATATATATGTATTGTAATATAAAATGAATTTGTTTACAATTACTCTCTTACGATTACTACGTATCTCGCTTAATGATCACAATATTTCATAAATTATCTGATGTAATATTTAATTTCTAGATAAAATAAAATAAAATGGTATCGATGGCTTCGTTCTGGAAAAAAAAAACATAATAAAAAAAAATTGGAGTTATACATTTGGAAGATGTTGCATATTACAACCATGATGATATGTTGTGCATTATGTATATTATTATTCTAGTTATTATGTACGTAAATAACTATAGAATAATTATGAATGTGAAACTTAAAAAATTAATCGATGTTCACATCAATTAAATTCTTTCTTAAAATATTTTTTTTTAAATATTGTTTAATACAATTACTATTAAACTATATATTAAAAAAAATTAACAAAAATTTCATAAACGTACAAAATAATGGTTATACCAATAAAACTGTAAAAAATTTCTATTACAAATTAGAAGTTTGTCAAATGCGTTTTGCTGTCGATAACGTAAATAACAATGACCTTTCAGCTCGAGAAACCAACCGCTATTCAATTTTACCAACAAAAATAGCTTGTAACAAATAGTAAAAAGTATCACAGAAAACCACTGGCAAACCGCTATAGAATATCAATCATCCTCGAAACTACGCGATCGCACGATCAACTTCTCGACACCAGAAAGAGTAAATCTCCTCAAGAATATTCACTGGCCATACGCACATAGGATAGATTCGAAGCGCAACAAGGCTCCGGTGCAGGCAGTCTGTTTAGGCCCAACGGCCACATGGAGCAAAGACGCGCGGCGTTGCGGCTGTGCGCGGCTATAGAGCAGAGGAGAGAGAGAAGGCGGGGCCCGCGCGAGCTGCTGCACGCAGAGAACAACCTGAGGGATCCGCGTTCGAGTATATATGGGGTGGGGTGGCCTCTCTCGGCTACACACTATAACACAGCTATCCCCCTCCACTCCGGTACTTTATCGCCCGCCCAGCGCGTCAAGCTTGCACTTTAACGGCCCCGCGCGTGAGACGGACGACGCCGGAACTACGGTCGAGCGTCGCGTCAGCTGTGAATCTCTCGGTGTTTTCGTCGCGGAAACGAGCACCACGCGATTACCACCCACCACGTGAGTACAAAATCTTTTTCTACGCTTGTTTCTGATCGTGTACGAGTGTGGGCGAGACTCGGAATCGACGATTCGTGTCGTAATTTCTACGGAAGCCCAATCCTAACCTCAAAAGTGCTCGCGTGATTGCAAACGAATGAGAAGTGCTGCAATAACTCCTTTCCTCCACTGTACAATTGCGCAAAATTAAAAATCACTCCTTCGCTTACATTTATGTAGGGTACAATGTGCAATGAGTATCGCTATCGGACAAATAAATCATCCTCGAGTGTGCAAAAATCCAAGCGTCGCATGGAACTCCAGGCTCGAACGGATCCTCCCCGAATGTACAATCCCCGATACGAAATCATCTCGCGCTTGAACATCGCTGCTGCTCGTCCAGAAGCGCTAGCGGCGAGCGCGGAAAATCCAAAGTCGATTATCGCCAGCTCGCTGTCGCTGGTTGTGAGTCAGTGGTGGTATGCATTGTACGTGTGGACTGTCGCGTGGATCTGCCGGTTGGTGGCGCTACGAGCCGAGCAAGCGGATAGAGTCCCGCCCACGCTCGAGTCCGGTAGGCGGAGTCCCGGTGATCTATAGCGTCATAGAATACCCCCACCAGCTGACAGTCGCCCGTACGGTCGCTCGGTGCCTCGTCAAGGCCACGCCCGCGCGCACCGGCGCTTTAATACGTCCCTCTCTCCTGTGCTGCTCGCTCTCTCTCTCTCTCTCTCTCTTCCTCTCCTACCGCGCGAGCGCCACGGATCGCTATATCTATCCCTCTCCTTTCTTTCTCTGCTGCTTTAGCTTCGTTTCGCTCTCTCTCTCTCTCTCGCTCGCGCTGCCGGTTGTTGGAAGATACGTTCGTTCGTACGTGGTTTTTGCGCTCTTTCTGTAGCGATAGGTGCACCTATATTCCTCGGTAGCAGCAGCAGCAGCCTTTCTTCTCGACTGCTATACGCGAGAGAGATGATGTTTATGGCCCGTCGCCGTGTCTCTATCTTCGCCGACCGTGCCGAGCTCTCCTCTCTCTGTCTCTCTCTCTCTCTCTCTCTCTCTCGTTCTCTTTACTCTGGTGTGCCTACGTTGTATAACCCTATACCTATATATGTGTACACTTTCGTTCTGCTCTTGGAGTTCTGATCTGCGCGACTTCTGTTGGCGGTGAGCGCGCTTATGCCGATTATGGGAGATGCTCCGCCGCCGAAGATGTACACGACTTTTTGATTGCAGAGTTATGATTTTCGTGCGGTTCGAGCGCAGTCGCGCCTGCGTTACATCGAGTGATTCTCTGTAGTTCGATGACTTGTTTCATGCGAACTTCTGGGACTGTGAATGTAACGTTGGCATGTCGTTTTATATACAACAGTTTGATTAATGGCTTGTTGCAGTTTGATTTATAAATTGCGTCCCGATTCAGAAATTATTACCATATGCTTTAGAACCGGCCGAATGAGAAATCATCATTTTTTTGTCTTGATTAAATGTAAGAAATGACGGAGGAATTTTTACAGTTCTGCAACTTTTCAGTTAATTTAATTTTTTTTCTCTCATCGCAATATTTATTAAAAAAGGCTAATATTTATTTAGCTCGGTTTTCAAATTTAAAGCCATAATGACACATAAAAACTGATTAATTAATTTATCAAAATAGTGCTATTCTATCAGCATATATATATATATGTATTATAAGATTATCTTTTGAATGTCTATGTTAATTCATTTCTCAAAATTTACTATATTATGAGCATAATTCTATTACTTTATTATTGTACTTACGTTGGTTTAACAATGCTATTATATACAGACCATCAGTGAAAATTTTACGTCAAACTTTATTGTACAAATGTAAAGAATAATTACGGACTTAGCAAGAAAATTTAAGCCAACAAAAATAAACAAGTATAACATATTGTATTAATTATACCGTATGAAATATAGTCGTATATTCAAATTATTTTCAGATCCTTATATTATATTTATTTTGTTAAATAACTCGAATAATATCTTTTAACGAAAACCATTTTTTTAATATTTGTTATCCAAAATCGACTGCTTATACCTTTTTTATCGACATTATACTTTTTTCCTTGCATCTGGTTGATCTTATTTATTGTCATTACAATTCTTACTTTCGAACGCTAAAGAATTGCTTTCTCTTTTTACTAAATTAATACAGTAATATAATTGATGCAATATGACGCGAGCAAGTTGACGCATATATTATAGTAATATTAAAGCACTAATTTCTTCCTTTACTTTTCTGCTTTTTTTCTATAATATTATGCGCTAAAAAGTTCGTAAATTGCATATTCTAAAATAATAGGCTTGAATATGCGTTTATATATAATTACTAACACCCCCCGTCATGGTTTCGTCCGCGCTATAACGCATAGATATAATATAATAATTGTTTTATAATGTTTTGCTTTTTTAATTATAGATTTATAAAATTTCTGAGTATATGACATTATTTGTTACGTTTTTATTTTCTGGTAATAAAATAAACTGATTTTTAGAGTTACCAGTCCTTGAGAGTCCCACATAATTGACCATGGGAAAAACAATCTGATCGTAAATCAATTCCTACGTATTTAAGCGTTTGACCATGTGACTTGTTAATTGTAATAGTTTCTTCATAAAAAAATTAAAAAGTTGTTGCTATTCAGTTTCGCAGTATAGTAGCTGGCGTTTACGCTAGAGATGGTTTAAAGATACATAAATATGATGAAACGTTTGCAAAATTTCTGCGCTTCACATATATGTACTTGATTTTAACATTTATTATAATTATTAGCAATAATAATAAACAAAACCCTCTTACCCCCCGACTCAATGTTGTTCGCCTGCGGCGCCCGCCTGTATACTAAAGAAATAATTATTAGAAAATATTTTAAATTGTTTTATTTCTTTATTTTGCTTATTTAGTAGTAGTAACTGTTTTTAAATGTAACTTGTATAAATAAAAAAATCCCTAGATCTCTTGCTCAGGCGCACACATTCGCTTATGCATCTGTGTTCATACTCTGTTAACAAAATTATTTCTTCATTGCTAATAGTTATAATAAATGCCAAAACCCAGTACATATATATGAACCGCAAAAATTTTGCACACGTTTCATCATATTTATGTATCTTTAAACCATCTCTAGCGTAAACGCAAGCCACTTTACTGCGAAAGTTTTGCAAGCGCTATTAACAAAATGCAGTGTTTCGGTATTTTTTGATCGCGATTAATTAATGTTGGCCGCTGAGTTCCTGTAGCCAAATTGTAGTCTTTTGAATTGGAAGGGTAACTCTGGATAATCGATGTGCGAGGAATTAGTGCTATTTCACCCTTTGGAGGGCCTGCGAGAATAGTAGTTTCTATAATATTATTTCGCATAATTTTGATTTGTAACCTGATACTATTCTATAAATTAAGGGGATTAAGATTTCTTAATAGAATAATAAGAGCTCCTATTATTTACAAAAACGAAACCGTCAGTGAGAAAATTCGATAAGGAAGATTCAATACATCGAGTACACAAAATTTTACTCAAAAACGGTTTGCTCCATACCGGGTTTCACGCTCCTACTTATACCCTCGGCGACAATTGTTTAGGTACATGTTCGCTACCAGCTGTGTGTCGCCGCCTGGTGGCAGACCGCGGCACGCTGTTGTTCCCCTATATTACTACGCTACGCGTATGTAAAGTAGTCCATGATTTATTTTTTTTAATAATTTATGATATATTTTAATACAAAACCTAGCCTATGTTACTCCACGATGCCAAAAATATATCTTATCAAAATTTTGTTGTAATCGGTTAAGTAGTTTTTGAGATTTTGTGACGTGTACAAACAAACGCTGTCACTTTATTATATTAGTATAAGATATAAGAGAAGATCTCAAAAAAGAGATATGAAGAGAAAGGGTTTCTTAAGAGTAAAATAAATTTGTCAGTGGTTCATTTTCTAAAGATCTATAAATATGCTTAGATACAAATTGTTTCAATATTGAATAATAGCAACAATGCAGAAACTTATTATATTCGTTAAAAGAGTTAATTTTGAGTAGACAGCGGGCAATATTGAAAACAAAATCAATAGAGCGTGATAAGTAAAGGCGCAAATAAGTGATAAAATACTACACTTTAAACATTAAGTACACTACATAACTCAAGTGGGCCCAGTTCATTATGCACTCCCCTTTGTCTTCTAAAGCAAGAGCAGCAAGAGCAGCAAGAGAAAGAGAGAGAGAGAGAGGGAAAAAAACGAAGCAGAAGAAGTGAGCGCTCGCATCGAGGCTGGGGCAGTTTTCATCTTTCGGACTCCTCCATAACCTTCGCGGCCTTAGTGTGTGCTTAATTCGCCTTTCCTCCTTCTTTTCGTCTCCTCCTTTATTCTCGTCTCCCTTCTCTCCTTCTTTTTTCTCTCCATGCTCATGCGCCTCGGCTCTCTCTTCGTCGACGATTTTTCTTTGTCCTTTTTTTCACTCGCTCTCTCTCTCTCCTCTGTCCCACTCAGCTTCGGGAGCTCTCCTTTTTCCCAAGCAAGCTCGTGTCTTCTTCTCATGTCGGGGCGTTCATTACCGCTAAACATTCCTGTCAATTAAAAGTGCATGCGCGCGCGGCCAGCCCCGATTTAGTGGCGATCCCCACATACTGGACCTTAAACGCCATCCTCTACAGACACACACATACACACACACACGCGCGCACATATACACGCGCACACAGCTACAGTGGAGAGTGCGAGAGGGAAAGAGAGGAAAGGGACAAGCGAAAATAAAAGGAAAAGATGACTGCGGGGAGAGGAGTAAGAGAGAGAGAGAAAGAGGAGTATAAAGTCGGTAGAGCACAAACTGTTGCATGGGTGCACGCATGCAGTGGCTGTATTCTGCCCTCCTCTCCCCCTCCCCTACTCTCCTCCCCGCCACACACACTTTATATAGGTATATAGGTTTATACTACGGTTGCGCGAAGCTGCTGCACGAGGTACATAATGCAGTACGCATCGCCGGCTGACACCCGCTCTCAATTATCCCGCGGCCGCCGCCGCCGCGCCAGACCGTATAGACTCGAGAGAGCTGCGGGCGTGAGAATCTCTCCCCTGCACAGCTGTACACAAGCGCGCGCCCGCACTTTACTTTTCGAACCGGCAGCTCGCCGCCGCTATTGCGAATCGCTCGCGAAAACACGCTGCCAGCGACCTGCAGAGGGACGCGACTTAAGCCTAGGCGAACTTTTTGGCTATGCTGCAAGCCGCGCAGCCTCGCTTTCTCCTCTTTATATTTTTCGAATTTCTTTTCGAATTTGTTTTTTTCTTTTTTTTTTCAAAACTGGATTTCGTGGTTAATTGCCACTTTGCGTCAGGGAATTGAGATTATAATTCCCAAGTGTAAAAGAGTATGAATTGTCAAAAGTAAAGTGACGAGAGGATTTTTTGGTATTATGTGCTTTACAGTACCGCCAGTTATTTTAGTGAGTATGCCGAGTCAAAAACATAATAATTTTCTGTAAATAGTTCTTAATAAGCTAGAAATTTTAGATGAAAGAGTAGCATGGTTAAGGGCCATTTGCTGAAAAACACTGTGTATGATAGGTAGTATGGTTTTGAGTTTCAAAGATTGGAGCATCAAATGTAACTGTAGTGATAAGGGAACAATTCTATGTCAGAATAATTGTAAGTACACCTGTGAACATTGGTCGACTGGAAAGAGTATATAATAGCATATTTTTGTAAAACTAGGTTCGTACACGTCCAAATCTTAATTTACCCTCCCCCCATAGCCCTCCAAATATCACGGTATCAGCAACAAAAACGCGCCACGAGAACTAAGAATTCTTATCGCGTATAGGTAATAGACGAGTGCAATACGCAATTTACATAAAAAGTTCAAGCGCCCTGTACACTTTCGACAACAGAACGATAAGCAATCGAGGACATCGTACATTATGGCAAATAATAAAAGGAAAGTCACGTCCAAATGGAAAGGCAAGAAGAAGCATAAGACGAAGAAGAAGAAAAAAAAGCGAGTACGTATACGGAGACCGAAAACCAAGGGAAACGCGTGGAGAAAAAGAGTGATTTGCGAGAGAAGCTGGTCCGGGGATGTTTTCGCGTCAGCGTCTCTATCTCGGGGAGGAGAGAGCGTAGGAGAACGGCAGACAAACGTGTATACCAGGGTCTCTGAGTCGCCTCGTCGCCCAACGAACGACAGGATCGTACCTCAGAATGAGTGCAACCTGAGGAAAGAGGAGCGAGAGAGAGAGAAAGGATCCTTTACGAGCATCGTCGCCGACTACGTCGTCATAGTTTCCGTCGTCGTCGTCGTCGTCGCGCCGCAGTTCGAACCAACGCCGGCGACGCGACTACTCTTGTTATCCCTTGAAATGAGAAAGAGAGAAAAAAAAGTATAGAACCAAAAAGGAGAGAGAGAAAGAGAGAGAAAATGTAGAAAATGTAAAAGAACGATCGTGTACGAGAAGGTCGGGGAAAAAATGCAAATATATATATGTATGTGACATGTACTGGGAGTAAAGTTATACCGCTATGCCAAAGTAGCGATCATTTAATCACCTAAAATTTAGTTGGAATGAAAGAACTTAGTACAGATGATATTAGTCTTTAATTTGGTTTGATGGAATTTACGGGGAAAACAATTGATGCTCCACGTTAAAAACATTAATTATGGAGCCAGCATGTATCTTAAACGAAGACTCATATTTGATATCGCAATATCGGATGTGTGTATTAAAAAATATTTAAAATGTTGGAGTTAAGGTACTTTTTACACTTTAGTTTTATATAGGTGGAAGTGACATTAATGCCTCATAGCTCAGGTAATAAAGAATGAATTGTATCTTTTCAAAAATATAAATTAAAAAACAGTCGTTCAAGTGAGAAAAATTGACTGTTACAAATTTGATTACTTCACAAAAGATCTAATTGATGCTTTTAGATACTTAATAGAACTCAAAGTTGAAAAATCTTGATTTTTATATTATACCTAAAGTATTTTAATAATCTCTATACATAAAAATGTGATTTTATTATAAAAATCAACTAAAATAATTAAAGGTGTGTACGAGTTGCTTTTTTTTCTAACGAATTCGAAATTTCCAGAATACACTCAATCTTCAAATATGCATCATTTGTGCAATGTAGCATTAGTCCAATGATGTATATCTCGAAAAAAGAAGCTAATATTTTGACGAAGGATATCGTTATCTTTTCCGATTTCCGCGCGCTTATCGCTTTCTAAACTTTCTCGGCCATTTTCATAAACCAGCTCATAGGGCGAATGGGGCTTGCTCAACAAATCACAGAGAGAATAAGGTTGCCGCTGGAGCCAAAGAAGCGGCAGATAAAGCTCCGGCGAAGAAAGAAAGCCGGACTGCGGGAATGATTTTTCGCCAAGACGGCAAAAATCGAGCCCCGACAATGACGTACACACGCGCCCTGAAGAGCTAGGACGACGCAACGGGGGGTGTTCGGAACGCATGTATATCTCTGCAGCGAAAAATCAGTCGAATATCGTTCGCTCGTTCATTGCGCACACAAGGCCGAAGCTCCAGTTCGGATCCCGTTACGCAACGCTACCCAAAATGGGTCAGTGCACAGCTCTTGTAATACCAATGGACATCTCTCCTAGTTCGGACAACTACGCCTTTGTGTATACGCTGACCGTACGCTGCTGCGGTCCGACCGTTTTGCATTTCTTCTATCCTATATATATATACACGCGTTTCCTCGCTGCAGGACGTCCGCGTCGCAGCGTGTAAAAGTGTGTACCTGTAATTGCTGGTCGTAAAGTTGACCGTATGCGCGGGTGATCGAGAGAGACGCTCGGCTCGCTTTCTTCGCCGGCATGGGCTTCGGGACGACTGTCCTGGAACACACACACACACACACAACGTACACGTCTGCTTCAGATCATTGCGATTGGCTTTCTCTTAGACTTCTGTTTTTGCTTTTTCTTCGCTGGCGTATATCTGAACCGATGACGAAGTGCGCTGCTGTGTGTGTTTTCAGCTACTTCGCACAGACAGTCACCATCTTATCTTACTTATAATAATATATTGTCAAGTAGTTTTCGAGTGGTTTTCGAGTCGTTTGACACCTGTCGCCGGATATTTATATAGTTAAAAATTATTATTTTGTAAATTATAATTTGTCGTTTGATCATTGTTATTATATTTTTGTCTTGGAATACTCGTACACGAGAAAAAATGATAAATAAAACGTTCAAGCAAAGTCATATCAGCTTTCGTAATATAAAAAATTTATTGATAAAACATCGATACTTCCTTTTTTTTAAGCTATATCTCGATTGAGTAAAAGTAGGGTCCCGGGTCTACAATTTTTGATCGTTTAAGTGTTTTTAGCATGATTTTTTACGTATATAGAAAAAAATAGTTGATCAAATCTGTCGTTTCTTTTATTATTCCAAAGAATTAAGGTTTTATCTTTTTAAGAATTTTAAAATAAATATTTTAGCTTAAAACACTAAAGATGCCAATTTTTAATAACAACCATTTAAATACGTGGAATAATTACAGTTGTTATTAATAATATAAGTTAGGATTAATAAGTTGTTATTAATAGTATAAGTTAGGAATGTAAATTAATGAAGTAAATTACAATAAAAATCAAAATTTATGGAAAGTTAGGAGTAATTTCTTAATCGATCAATCAGTAAAATGATCGAGAAAAAATCAACAATTGAGTTGACGACGTTACAAAGCTTTCAGCTGCTATCCAAATAGGCGAACAATTTCTTTTATACAACTCCAAATCCAGAGAATAATTATTTATTCAAAGTGATTTAAATGTAGAGTTGATTCTTGTCCCCGCCCCCCTTCACGCGCGCGTAATCTCTTCATAGCATGTAATGCGCCCAAGTGAGCCGAATTTTTCTCCTACAGCTACAAGCTCTCGAACCCTGCTCCTCGCAACAGCATCCCCGCGCGCAACAACTTATCTCGCGGCAAGAGAGAGAGAGAGAGAGAGAGAAAGAGAGAGAGAGAGCTTCGCCTCGAATCGTCAGGCTCGCGCGCGGCTCCACGCATTCCTGGAATATTATCGGATCGCTGTCCTCGTCGTCGTCGCCGCCGCGGCCTCTGACGGCAAATCAAAAGAGGAGAAAAAGGAGGAACTACGCCGCGCGGCCCAAAGACACGGACACGAAGGGGGAGAGAGCGAGAGAGAGAGAGATAGAGAAGTTGTGTAGCGAACGCATACACATCCCCAGAGGCAGAACAAATTGCGCGAACGTCCGCATCGGCATGCGCTGGCCATGCGGGAGCCACGACGACGACGACGACGACGACGACGACGACGACTACGACGAGTCTTAGTAGAGGCTGCAAGGGGGGAGGACCGGCCGCTGGTTCGCGCGCGGCCGTCAGTACTTTGTAATTGGGTGAATCGCATAAATCGTGTTATACGTACGTGTATAGCAGCGGCCAGCCAAGCCGATAAATTCCGAGAGATTGACGGGACGCGATATATACGCGCGAGGACCCGTATGGGACCGCCGCTTTTCTCTCCACTGCCTCTCTCACTCGTGTGTATGTGTGTGTGCGTGTACGCACACGTATGTGTATGAAATGCGCGCGAAAGATGCAGGGAGATAGAGAGAGAGAGAGAGAGAGAGCAAAACGCCGGGACGAGAGGTGCGGAGCGCGTGGCTGCCGCTGCTGCAAACTTGTCGTGCGAAAATGGAACGGCCGCGCGAGTGCGCCTGATGCCGAGAAGTGTGGATACGGAATTATCGAGATCTAAGTCCGAGCTCTCCTTTTTTTCTTTTCTTCTTTTTTTAACTGCTGCCTCGACTGCAATGCAGTCGTTAGAACGTTTGGTATATAAAGCATGGATGTTGCGACGATTTATCAAAATTTTTTCATATTTATATTTACGAAGAATGATCGATTATTCTCCGTCATACGAAGGCTAAATATAAATTGCTTAAGTATAAAAATTATTCTAGTAGGTATGCATTGCAATTATAAAAATTTATATCAGTTCGATAAAATTAGTTTTCTGAAAAACAAATTCTAAAAAAGATTTTGTTATTTCGTCCATGCGTACTTAGAAAAGATACTTTCTTAAAATTACTTTGTCAATACTGCTTATTGTGCTTGACGCTGAACTGTCCTACATATACTTTTACAAATAGTAAATTTCCAAAGTTTACTCTAAATCTGTGAGTCGGTCTGTTTCTCCTTTTTGGTACAAAATCGATGATGATTCAAAAAGTTTGAAGCCACGCTTTTGTAAATAAGATCCAGGAGGTAATTTAATAAAATTTACTTCTTGTTCAAAAACATAAATTATAAAAACAAGATATTTTTATCGGTATTCATCGGTAAACTGAATTATAATTAAATAAGTAAATTATAAAGGTATAGAAATTTAATGAGAAATTTTCTGGACAGCGATGCAAATACTAATATATACGACTAAACTTGAAAACGTATATATAGAACAAGTTATTGTAAAAAGTTCAAATAGAAAGTGCCTCTTTGAGACGATTCAAAAGTTACTGAAACTTGTCCGAGGTTATATTTTGAAAGTAGGGGAATTTAAAGAAGCTTGTAGCAGAAGTAGTCCAGAGAAGCGCGCATGCACTGCACACAAATATATATATACGAGTATGCGTATATAAGACGAAGGGGAAATACGTGATAAAATACAGCGAACTAAGGGAAGAGGAATAATAAGAGAAGTACATAATTTTATTATGGCAGAATGCGTTATATCGCGTCAATCTTGAAATTTATCGCGCTAAATATTCCCTCCCTTCAAGCCAAGTGGCCGCGCGCAATATATATTCCCTTCCATGCTCTGCAGGCGCGCGCCAGCTCGAAAGAGAGGAGAGATATAGAAACTCTCGCGCGCGGGTTCCCACATCACGTGCACTGCTCGCAGCTTGCGCGCCCGCGCAAAACTGTAAATTATGACGCTGAAACTTAAACAAATCAATGCGGATTAATTCGTTTAACTCCGGACTTACATGCTCAACTTCGAGATCGATATTGCAGATAAAACGCCTGAATCACGACTGCTCTCTCTCTCTCTCCCTCTCTCGAGTGGGGTATGGTGCGCCAAGCGCGCGCCACGACATCTGCGCCCTGCGCGTTCGTTAAAACTTTTCCACATTTCGTGTCCCTATATATAAGAAAGTCTCTCCCTCTTCCTCTGCCTATCCCCTCCCCCCTCCCCATCTCTCTCTCTCTCTCTCTCTCTCTCTCTCTCTCTCTCTCTGGACCCCGGATTGAAAGAAGAAGGCTTGAGCGAGGCTCGCGGGCAATGAAAAAGGACCACTCCTACACGGAATAATGTCGTACATATGAAATAGGGAAAACAAATTGCGCACTTCAATATCTTTATCAGCTGGAATGCTTTAACGAAAATAAAGGCCGTGTAGGTGACCACGGGGAATAAATTAATAATTTTGTTAGATAAGGCTTTTTTTTGCCGGGTGCAGGCAATTTGCATGGGTCGATATGTTACACACGAGCCCCACCATTTAGCGTACAGTCAGTTTTGCTGGTATAATCATTGGTGATATTGAAATTGAGAACGTTGTATTTTATATTTTAAATGTTTTCGAATCAATTATCGATACGAAAATTTGTTATATTCGTGTTTTCTTTCATTCTTTTATTGTACTCAAAATTCAATCTACATTCAATGGCAATTTATGCAGTTTGTTATTACATTATACTACCGAGTTCTTCAAATTTTGTAAATTATCACATTTGAATAAGTTTTCTAATATACACATAAGGGCATACAGAACAAGAAATTCTTTAACTTAAGAGCTTTTTAAAATTTTCCGAAGTTTATCTGCCAAAATACTGTTACGTCAATAGCCTAGAAAGCGAAAGAGTAGTAGAAAAGGGAAACTATTTAAGTGCAGATAAAAAAAAAGGATACTTTTCACTATCGTAGCGCTTTCTTATGCAATTGTAACATTGAAGATAGATGGTTGTATTTCGGTATCTTCGATCTTTCTTTCAAAGTAAAGTTATTTACGAGTTTACACCATTAAAATTTTGCCAGAAGATGTTCCTTAAAATTGTAATACAATAGGTAGTACAGTAGGTACTGCCTTTGAGTACTACATAACAGAGAGACACATTTATAAATATAGCTGTTTCGAATAAATTCGCTTATACTTGAAAACAAAATTTTGTGAAGGTACCATTAAAATATTTACTTGAAATTTTGCCAGATGATAGATGATTCATAGACGAAATGCACCTGCATTCAAGATTTGTATAATTTAAAGTATTTTTTTAATTAATACGAATTATTTATTTCTCGACCAGTAAAATATAAGGCAGGAAATTTAAGAATTTAATTGACTTTAACACAACCTTAAGACTAACGTTGGCGGGAATTAACATTGTATCGTCTAAATCACCAGTCAGTCGTCACGTTCCGACTAATTATTATTATTGTTAATTATTATAATAAAGAATGTCTCGTTTATTACTTCATCATACCGAGCGGTGCTTTGATATAGTTTCATATTAATGTAGCAGAGGGTAAGGAGGCTAGAAGAAAGGATTCGCATCTTGATTCGAGAGTCTTTGCCGAGGATAACGTGTCATGTAAATAACTTAGGACTCACATTTATATTTGTTGGTTGATTACTTTATTTCTGCAACCCCGCGGATACAATTTTATAATTTCGTTACAATAGTTTTGTTATTAATTATTTTTACTTCCGGTATATATATTCTATAATATTTACATATATGTGTATATATACTATATATCTAGTGATATTATTTATTTCTCGCTTGATTATATTTTCTTTGGACTTAACTTCCGACTGTATCTTGCGGATTTATGATTCGACTTATAAAACCCTTAACGGATTGAACTTACATATACTTTAATAATTTAATTGACTGGCGCTACTAACTGGCATGGGCCGAAAATCGTCTCATTATATTGTCTAAGATCATCTACTAATAATGAGATGATCTTTACAATACTGACTATTTCCTAATGCCTGTTTCATAGATGAATAGCTGAGAGATTATAGAAATTCGATAGTCGAAGCGATAAGGAATTACACAAAATAAGATAGCCGTGCATATGTCGCACGCACTCACATCCAAAAGTAATAAATGTCAATCAAACTATACTTTACGAGTTTGTTGACTTAGAAAAATAGAGCAGGTAGTTCGGCGCGTGCATGGTTTTAATTACTTTAAGGGGAAACGAGACTTTAGGGCCGGCGCATGTAAATGATCGAATAATTTGAGTCGGGATATTATACAGTATTTAAAATTTATCGAAGTCAATAAATCGTTAAAATAATAATTAAATAAAAAGTGAGGTTTGGAGACCATTTTTCTCAATTTTTTGGTTGCCAACTCGAATTGAAATAAATTAACCTACACTGAAAAAACACTTTGGTTGTGAGATCCAAAGCTTTGATCACCACAACCAAAGTGTGTGGACAAATATCAGCCTTCCAAAGCTTTGGTGACACAATGATTTGTTTAACAATCTATTAAGCCATAACAAACACATGAATTTATATACTCATTACATTAAATCAATTTGAATCCTACAACCATTCATTTCGGTTCTTACATCCAAAGCCGATGGTCAGTACGAAATCATTTTCTTTAGCTTTCACAACCTTTTCGAATGGATGCTACAACCAAAGCTTTGGATACCACAACCAAACCACGACAACTAATACTTTGAACGCTGTGACCAAAGTCTTTGGATATCTCACAACTAAATACGGACCAACTAATTCCTTTGGTTACCTATAGACTGCATCATCATCAAACCGGTGACTCAGTGAATTTCTATAAGTAGCCCCAACTCTTTCAGTGCCATTAATTGATGCAAAACTCTGAGCTCAGCGCATCGAATCCCTTGGCATAATTATATAGAATAATTCTTTACTAGTCGAACAGATAGCTCTTTCTGTCGAATGGACTATTCTTCGATTCTGATAGCATCGTTATCAAGAGCGTGATGTAATTAACGAAACTAAGATTGATCGATCAATTTTATAAAATCTAAAAAAAAAATCGTTTTGTCAGCTTTTTCTAGGACTTGGTAATTCAGTAATTAAGAATCGACAAAACTGATCTCAAACACTTACCATAAGTCTGTGTTACATTTTGCCTATCAAGCAACAACTAGTTAAACATTCGCCAGCATAAAAAAAGAATAACGGCCATTCGTTAAAAAAAAAGATATGTTTTATCACCGTGGAATTATCGTGCATCATTTTATCGCGTTTCATTAAAGCGCCCGAGCAAAGTTTCTGTGCGGGAAAAATTTTTCGCAATAAATATTCAATGTCCGTAATGAGTAGTACTTTTATAGTATCATAGGAAACTTATGCCTTGACCTCCAAGCCGACTTGTGCAAGTATACACCAGCGCCCGCCGCGCTTGCCGCGGCTTATCTGCGACAATCCCGCATCCGTATAATCGTCGTCGTCTCTCTCCCACTCTCCCCCCTTTCTCTCTCCCTCTCTCTCCTCTCTGCATTATATACGCGCTCTATCCCCGGCATGCAGCGCACGGAGAAATTACGGCAGGAAACGCGAAAACCCCGATCCGCGCTGCCCGTATAAATTAAGCGTAATGCGCTCGTTAGGTCGAATAAAAGTTTTACGGGCCGATCGAGAGAAGTAGAGGCCACGACGCGCCCAGGAAGAGAGCAAGAGAGAGAGAGAGAGAGCGAGAGAGAGAGCGAAAGAGAGGTAAACAAGGGCGAGCAGAAAGGATGAGAATAGAGATGGAGAGGCGCAGAGGAAAAGAGAGAAACGGAAAGAGAATATAAGAAAGGACAATAGTGGGAAAGGGAGTGGAATAAATAAAAGACAGAGGGAAATGAAAAAGAAGAGGAGAGAAGCAGAGGAAGAGAGAGAGAGAGAGAAAGAGAGAAAGAGAGAGAGAAGCAATCGAGGTAGAGGATGCAATGAAGCGTTTGGTGCACTTTTTGCCATCTTTTTTATTTATTTCTGCTCGAACTTTTGGCCACCGCATTATCGTCGCGTGTTATACGAGAATCTTAGTCAATCGTGAGACTATAAAGGGAGTTGGGAATAAAAAAAAGTTGCCGTACTTATACTTGCGTACAAGCGATCGAGCATATAGTTAACACTCGTTCCGATTGTCATATTATCTAAAACTATAATGTTCTCAAATTAGATACTCCACGCTTAACTTATATTATAATGATCCGCGGGAATAACAAATAAATTTATTTACAATTATTACAAATGTTTTTATTACAAATAAGTAGAATATACCTGTTAAATATAATTCAATATCATATAATAATTTGATGTCTATTAAAAATCGCTAATCAACTATTCAAGAAACATCGATTATTCAATTGTACGAAACCAGACAGATTGATAAAAAGTAACAAACATCACGGGATCTAAAAAAGAATTATCATCGATAATAATCGCTACATATATAACAACAGACTACATAAAGAAAACAGCCTTCATACTTCCATGTTCACTTTAAAATTGAACATCGACAAAAGAAACCCGCTGTGATTTATCGCAGCGATTACGGACGCAGAAAGGATGACGACAATCCCTTTATATATACACAGATCCTTGTTGCGATGTCCAAAAAACTGTCAAGCAATCTATCAATTCGCGATGGAAAAAAAAAGAGTAAAAGCCACAATCAGCACACACACACACACACACACACTCACACGCCGCGGAGCCGAAATGCCGCAGTGCAGTCCATTCCCCGAAGAAAAGTATCTCCGCAGTGCGTTCTCGGGGCGATCGCGCGCTCCTCTCGTCGCTCACACACCCACACACATACGCGCGCGCGCCCGAGCGTCCTCTTTCCCCCCTTTGGCCCCTCGAAACAAAACGTCGCTCCAGATCCGCCATCCCTCCCAAATATGAAGCTGCACCCTTCGACCGCGATTTGTACCGCCTTTATGAAATGGACTTGCGAAAGTCGTTTGGGTACCCGCTAACAATTTTGTTACTCTTCGAAGTCCCAGTTGCGTATGTCAAGGGATTTATTTATAATTTGTTTGCGTCGGTTTGCATACAGTATGTTACTTTAATTGGACCTACCTTTTGCTATGCGTATGGTTTTCAATTCTTTTTTTTTTATTTGACGGGTTTAAAAAGATGCTTAGGAATATTAGATTTAAACTCGATGAAAATTATACGAGAAAAATCAATATTTCTACTTTCTTAATCACAGAATAGTTTAAAATGAAATTCGCTACATACTGAAAAAAATTCGTCAGTAAAATTTAAAATTATATTTTATTCTTCGTCGATCATCATGAATACACGAACATATACATCAATCTTGATTTTATCCTTTCTATACAACTCTCAAATATATATGAGAGTAAAAATGCTACTATATATATATATATATAGATCTATTACACTAAACTGAAGTACGTTTTTGAATAAGTTAATAAATTCCCAAAGTAAATAATTAATAAATAATTAAATATGTAATTGATAGACCTGCAAATAGACACTGTAATTTTACTGAAAAATATAGTGTCTATTTTACATATAGTTAATATACACGAATACACGGTAAATTCTTTATCCAAATTAACTGTAAACCACAGAAGTAATGAGAAATTTAAAATTGATTTTATTTCATAATTTAAATTAAACAGAAGTAGAAAATGCCGAGTATAGTAAGACTCCGTTCTTAACCAGACTTACGTTACTTTTTTTAACTTTTCCTTTCAGTGCTAAGGGTAATATTGTGTTTAAATTATATGTTATTTTTTTTACTAAATCAAGATATAATTTCTGTAATTTTACGTTTCTTTTACGAAAACGTTGGGCTTCTCTTCGAGTATTCTAAAACAGTCTCATATTTAGTATTGAAAGAAATATATATTTATAAGATTATTTCCTCTATTGAAATGGTCAGATATTACGTGAAAATAGACAACTAAATCGAAGTTCTTACAGTACAACTGTGTATTCCTTTGTCAAAACATGTACAACGACGCGATAACGAAACGCACACTTTCTTATCTTTACAAAACTCATTAGGTCTTGTTTTGTATTTTAATTTCATCGCAAGAAACAGCAACGAAAGCCTAAATAGAAACAATTTGTAAATCGACATTTCCCTCTATGCAACAAAAGAAGCGCAAGAATATTGTGAAAGGCGAGGAGGGGTAAGCAGTAGCAGTGGCGCAGCCCGAGAAAGCAGCTGAAGCAGCTTCGGCGTTTCGTATACAGACACAGAAAAGAATAAGCGAAGAAGCTCGTAGGTGAAGGGTGACGAAGTAGGAAAAGGTGGATGGGAAAGGGGAGGGAGAGAGAGAGAGAGAGACAGCCGCACAGCCCCATAAAAAGTAATGTCTGAGAGCAGGAAGAAAGGCATACCGAGGGCACAAGAAAGACGGAGCGCGGCTCGAGCTGCCGCTACGCGCGCTAGAGAAGGAGAGAGAGAGAGAGAGAGAGAGAGAAGGATATTCTCGAGGTCCGTCCGTATCGATCGCGGGCGTCTGCGGTAGATTGACACGTGTCATGGCCGCCTCAGCTCTCAGCTCAACCTCTCTCTTCCTCTCTCGTTCTCTCGCGCGCTACAGTCGGGAAAAGAGCCAGAACTCGGCGGCAATGCTCGGGACTGACAGAGAACCAGAGCACAGCAGCAGCAGCGGCAGCAGCTCTCGAAGGGGAGAGTCGAAAGAGAGAGAGAGAGAGAAACGGGGGCTAAAAGGGGCGACGGGCGGCGGAGGAGGAGAGGAGGACATTAAGGTGCGTAATAGCCAGCGGCTCGAGCGCGCACACCGCCGCGGCATCGATTAGACAGAGCGCCGCTCAGTCTCTCTCTCTCTCTCTCTCTCTCCTTCCTTCAGCTCTGAGCACCTTCTCTCTCCCTCTCTCTCCCTCGCTCGCGAGAATATGCACTACACTAGCAGCAGCAGCAGCAGCAGCAGCAGCAGCCTCCCTCTCTCTTTGTCGCGCTACCGCTGCTGCTGCTGCTGCTCTCTGCCCCTTCGCTGCCTCCTACAGGGGGGGTCCCGTGCTCGCCGTCGAACTGCAGAGCACGAGAGAGAGAGAGAGAGAGAGAGAGAAAGAGACGGGAACGGTATACGTGCTCTACATACACACGGGCGCGTTTATGTCAGTTCCTGTCCTGAGGCGCGCTCGCTCTATACACAGCGAGTTTTCGCACACACGCACACACTCACACACGCATATATAGAGAGAGGGTATATAGGATAGTATAGGTAGGTAGCCGATGGTACGAGGGCCCGGGGACGTACAGCGTCCTCCTCGTCCTTGTCCTCGTCGTCGTCGTCGTCGTCTAACGTCGTTATAAACATTAACGGACCGGCTCAATATTCCCCGGACCTTCGCCTACTCCTCCTCCGCCTCCTCTTCCTTGTCCGTCGCCTCTCTGGACTCTCTCTCTATGTCTCTCTATCTCTCTCTTCCACACCCACACGCGTACGCTGACTTCTCTGCCCTTATACATACGCTGAGCTAACCCTCTGCGCGACGCGGCTTTCTCCATCTCTCCGCGAGTTTCTCTCTGTGTGTGTGTGCATGTGGGTGTGGGGGTGCGCTTTGGTAATGCTGTCCTGTTCTATCTCGCTGGGATTGAGAAGAGCGATGCGATGGTCCGAGGATGTGGAGGAGGAATAGAGTGCAGAAGCTGCAGAGCAGGTTGACTTGAGAGAGCGAGAGAGCGAGAGAGAGAGAGAGAGAGAGAGGGAAGGAGCAGGTTGCTATATACATATACGTAGGACCTAGCGAAATCCTTGCGAAGTGGTATGGGTGGACTGTCTTCTCGTCCGGTGCTATCGTGGATATTCTACGGTTAAAGGCTGAGTGTGTACTTATTCACCTGTTTGACGACTTCCTCAGAGAGATTGGCTTTTCACTGAGTTTTAGCTTCGCGAACGTATTTGCTGGACGAGCAGCGCTAGGCGCGGGCAGGGCGGGGGCAGAAAGAGAGAGAGAGAGAGAGAGAACCAGAGCTACTGCAGTATAGAGAGAATTTGCTTTTTGGATTACTCCAATGGACTCGTATTGCGCGAGATACAACCCGTACTGTATGTGAATAGGGATCCCGTGTATACTTTGGTATGCTTCTTTTGACCGATTAAGTTGTCACTTGTATCTTCGAGTATTTTTGAATCGAGCATTCGCGGCCAATCATGTGATTAAATTCTTTTTATTCGTAAAAATACCTATATGCTCTATGATTATTTTAATCAATCCATTGATTTTTTTTAAATATTTGGTCACGTATGAAACCGATTTGTTATATTTACTGTTGACCCTTTTATCGAATATATTAAAGAATGTCTCGAATTAATTCAATCACCGTACAAAATAAATAAAGCGATTTTCTAGAATCTAAAATTACAGCTTTTATAACTCATTGATATAAAAAATAAATCGTTATAAAAATGTAAACAACGAACACTATTAAATATTAGACTTTGATCTGCGTGTTAGAAGAAAAAGAATTCCTATAAAATTCTGTGCCTTACCAATCTTGACTTTTTCTACTGTGGTCTACTTAGTACGCCAAATAACACAAACTTTTTGTTGATTTTCATGGCGGTAGAGTTTTGTCTCAATCTGAAAAAGCAACGATCACTCTACAAAAGTCAAATATAGACTTTGATTTAAATAGCATCGCACTAAAGAAAACTTGAGTGCTCAACTTAACCCAATATACAGCATCTCGACAAATAACAAAACAAAGAAGAATAATTCCATTTGTAATCGGTAGCATCGATGGTATACCTAGAAATTAGTCGTCGATATTTTTCGTGCACCGTGTCTTTAGCCGGGCCAGATCTAACGGCCCGAAAAATGATGGATAAGCATCGCTCGCGAGGTAGAAAAAAAAAAACCAACGTGGCTAATGCGAAAGGCAGAGGAAGCGAGAAAAAGCTCGATTTCTGCAGGAAGTGCGGAATATCGGCGAGTCTTTTCCTCCTCACTGTATATACCTTTCCCCCAACCAATGCGTCGCGCAGCTTTTCTCCCTTTTATTCCGAGATTCCTCGATCCCGCGCGCGCGCTCTCGCCTGTTTACACGCTCGAGACGCGCGAGCCTTTTTTTGCGGTCCTCTCTCTCTCTCTCTGTCGCTCTCCGATATAAACGGAGGATTATACGCCGCTTGTCGCTCGTCCTCGCTCGATCATAGTGTCGTTTACACGCGCTCTCTCTCTCTCTCTCTCTCTCTCTCTCTCTCTCTTTCTCTCCCGAGAGCCGAGCCAGAGAACAGACGCTCGCTGTCATTATAGTTTTGTTCCCGACGCTTAGCGCGAGGGACGCGAGATTGACCTGTCGAAAAACAACGGGCGACGTCTCGGCAGTTTGTCCCTTGCCCCTTTTCTTTTTGTTCAACCTTTTTTTCCTCTGTTTGCCTACTCGCTCGCTTATACTCGTTCGCAATAGGTCTTGTCGCCGTGTTAACAGCTATTAGATTGAGCTCATAAATTAATCGTACGAATGTCTGCACGTGAATTGTATATTAATTTTAATATTTCTATCGTTTTACGAAATAGGACGTTTTAACAAATGGGCTGATGAGATATGTGGTGTTTGATTAATTTGTTTTGATTTGCTCATCGATCTGTGCCAAGAAGATTCACAGTTGTTGACTATGTTTCCACACTTACCGCTTACTTTTACACTACCATATACGTAAGATAGTTTACACAAAGATTTTTAAAACAAAGTTACTAACCAGGATTTTAGACAATAATTTAAAAAAAAATCTTTATCAAAATAATACATCTCCATACCAATACTGATAAAATGTTATCTTTTATTTATAGTAAAAACTTTAATAGTTTTTCGTTATAAAAGACAAAGTAAGATGTTTCTGAACACAATTAATTTTTCTTACAAAATGTAATAAGATTTTACTTTTAAATAAAATTGACTTATAAGTCGCGACATTGTACCCGTTTTAAACTTTAACTTTAAAAACTATTTTTCGCATATAATTTTAAAATGATAGATGGACGATAAATCGCTTGACCCATATACAGACAAACATTTCATTCAATATATATCATGTTTTAATCTACCAAAGATTGTACAACATAAGCATAACCGTTTTTCATCAATTTGCACTTTCACTTTAATTGCATATTATGAAAATTAATGGACTCGGCAGAAGTATAGCATTGTCGTTGAAGATTCGACGATAAGTCTGGTGGATTGTAGGCCGATAAATCAAATTA
Source organism: Megastigmus dorsalis (assembly GCA_900490025.1). Classification (NCBI taxonomy): domain Eukaryota; kingdom Metazoa; phylum Arthropoda; class Insecta; order Hymenoptera; family Megastigmidae; genus Megastigmus; species Megastigmus dorsalis. The sequence goes on from UELU01132610.1 coordinate 23,096, forward strand.
ATGTAAATTAATAATACAATTATTTGAATAATTGTATGTAATAAAAATTCATTATGGCAAAACTCGTAATTATCATTGGGACGCAGTGAATGTCTAAGAGAAAGAGAAACGCAGACACCTGCAATCCTCGCGCGAGCAGCAGGTGCTTCGGAATCGCGTTTTTCCGTCTCTTCTTTCATTAACGGAGGATTAGTCATTGCCGCCGATCGTCGATCAACCTTAACATACAATACAATATCTTGATGGATCTTCTTTGCGAACAGTGCGATTGATGAGATTCGGAGCGCGTTATACCATTTCGACGTATCTAATTAGAAGGTCACCTTAATTACAAATAAATAAGTAAAAATTTTATAAATATTGGAGCTAATTGAAACAAACAATTGATTTATTATGATTTCCTTTCAATTAAATACAGAACAACTTTTAGTACCTATTTATATACAAAATGTATATAAACAGAGGTAGAAGTACCAATTAATTTAAAAAGAACATGAAAAATTACGGCGTTGTATAACAATTATCTCTTAAATTTACTACTTTAAAACGCGACCTTTAATTGTTTCTCTTGGAATTTTCGAACACTTGATTTATTTTTATTATTTATATTCCTCAACTTAAAATCCTTATATTTTATAATTTTAAGACTTTATTAAATTACCAAAATTTTTAATAGCTGCTTCGTGAGTAATTTCAAGCAAAAAATATTTGAATCAATTATTTACGATTCTGATGAATTTAGAGAGCTGAAAAGATATTTTTTTATTTTAATTTCATTACGACAAACAAACCAATTAAGCACTCAATATTTTTTTTAACTATAATTAAAAGATTTTATCTAATTAAAACTGTCAATTCCTATGAAAATTAATATATTTTTGTTATACAAATAAATATATTGCAACAGAATTAAACTATATTTTTAAAGCGAACTTATGAAACCCTTATTACTATCGTTTAAAGCATAAAATAAACTACATTAAATATTAACTCCTGAATAAAAAAGAAAAATTAAAAAATATAAAAATGGACATCTGACTGTAGTTGTGTAATTTTACTTCCATACATTTGACGAGAAATAGTATATCATTTTTGGAACTGCCCTGTTAGATAAAAGTTGAAATTTTTTTCAACATTTTTTACATTTGTAAATGTAAAAAGTTGTAAAATACTGGTTTGATCTGTGCGGGATATGTGTCTTTGGACCATCTGTTTTTAGTTTTAAAGCAAAATGATTGTATAAAATAAGGTTGCATAAGCTCATGATCCATGAGAAAAAAGGAACTTTTCTCTAATCACCAGAAAAAAAGGTATCCCTATACAAAGAATTTTCTAAAATCAAAAGAACCGAATTACAATCTCACAACAGATATATATATATATATATATATTTCAAATAATTGTATAAACAAAATTCAAACACCTCGACGCGCAGGTGAAAACAAAAATCTGAGGCCGCTAAGAAAGTTGAGCTCTCGAATCTTCAGCAGCGCAGAAAATCAGACGAAGAAGAAGTAGCAACAACAACAGCATCAGTAGTAGCAGTAGAAGCAGCAGAAGTAGCGGAGGCGGCGGCGGTGGCGGCAGACTTGGGGGGTGAAAAGCAGGAGAGGGGCAGAGAGAGAGAGAGAAAGAGCGGGAGTACCTAGAGGCCAAGCTCTCTGTACGGACTGTAGTGGAGTCGGCGGGGGAGGCCAAGAGAGCTGCTCGCCGAGCCAGACAGAGAGAAAAGACAGAAGCGCGCCCTGCGAGAGGGGCTGCACAGGGGGAAGGCAAAAGATATAGACGGGAGGAGAGAGAGAGAGAGAGAGAGAGAAGGGGTGGCAGCACACGGGAGAGGAGAAGGAGCGAGGCGAGGAGGAGGAGAGAGGCGAAGTGTCGTCGTCCGAATAACGGCCAAGCGGCATCGACCGATCTTCGCCGGCTCTCTCTCTCTCTCTCTGAGCCAAGCGCCGCGCAACCCCACGGATAGGCTGCCCTTTCTCTTCATCTCCTACACACACACCCTCACACTCGCGCACACATACTCGCATACGCGCGCGCACGCACACACGTCAACTTGTTTCCCTTCTATTCCGCGAATATTGAGTTCAATTTGGCTGTTACTCCGGTAGCCGCCGCTGCCACTCGCCGATCTTCCTCTCCGGCTCTATGTATACTTTCGAAGCCTCTCCTCCGAACGTGGAAAGCCCTCGCTAGAGTCACCAATCCTCACGCCGCCGCCACTGCTGCGACGCTCTAATGCGATTGTCCTTAGCTTTTGTCCCGATGGTCCCCTGCGGATCGTCTACTCTCTCTTTCTCTCTCTCTCCCTCTCATTCTCTCTCGCTCTTGTCCTTCTCTTTCGCACATGTATTCCCTGTGTCTGGGTGCTTGCGAAAGCTCTCCGGCTCTCTCCGGCTCTCTCTCTCTCTCTCTCTGTCTGTCTTTCTCCGACTCGCTGCGTGCGTACGTGTGTGTCTGCAGGCTGCAGAGTGTAGTTTCTGGAGTCGATGTGATGAGGGGAGTAGGGGGGGGGGGGT
>UELU01132610.1:25637-46217 GCA_900490025.1 Megastigmus dorsalis
GTCGAGGGAGGAAGGACTAGAGAGGGGTGAAGGAGGGGGGGAGGGAAGGGGGAGAGGGTAGATGGAGCTTCGAGTCACTTTAGCGCGAGCACTTAAAACCGAGACGAGATAGAGACTGCCTTTAATTTCGAAAGATAAGGGGATCACTGCACGCTACACACCTGCACTGTTTGAATATTATACCAACTAGCGCGAGCCGAGCCGAGCGAGAGAGCGACAGAGAGAGAGAGAGAGAGAGAGAGCGAGAGCCAGCGCCGAGCGCGAGCAATCGCCGAGATTATTGTTAAAATACGAGGCTGCCGGTTTCTACACGGGGGCCACAGCCGAGCTTTGCCTCTCTCTCGCAGTCGCTATATATATGCGCGGGAATTGAGCTTCTCATCTCGCGCGCGCACCGCTGCCTCTCTATTTCTCTCTTCTCTGCCTCTCTCTCTCTCACTCTCTCTCTCTCTTGCTCTGCAGCGAGCTACTTTCTTCTTTGCGCCCCTGCGGCTCGTTCTTTTACTTTGGCGCACGCAGTTACATACCTGTTCGTTTTCTCCCATTCGCTTTTATTATTAATTTTGTTCGTGTACAACGTCGCGAGTGACTGAATTATATGTGGATGGTAAGCGTGGATGGAAATTGTTTCGCCAGTTTTGATGGTTGGTTAACTTTTTACATTCTTTCCTACATGCCACTATATGGATCCTTTAATTCGTTTGATTAACCGGGAAATTCAACAATGCAATGCATTCGACTAAAACTACTTTTAGCAAAAACAAATATATAGCAGTCTAAGAAATAATAAGATCAATTAGAATACAGAATATACCATTAAAGCGAACACTACTATATGTTCAAGATTTCTATCGCTATGCAATATTACAATTTGACAACTACATGATCCTAAGGCCCGGCTTATACTGCAGAGCTTTTCTCTAATACTATAAAGATCGTGATCAACATGAATTTCTCGAATGCAGACAACTATATCAAGTGTTTCGGTATGATCAGATTTTTATAGCATCCTTGGCTCCTAAACTAGTCTACGTTCTCTATATATATTACACCTATCTTTTCTTGCATTTCATGCTACGTAATTTGATAATCTAACTAAAAGTTCATTCACTGTTTCAAGTAGAACAAGTCGTACATAGCAAGACCATACGATAACATTTTGAGTAACCGTTTTTTACATTCCATTTTCGAATCAACGCATAAAAATTCAATTGCAATAATTATATTTCACAGCAACCGAATTCACGAAAATAATAATGTTACATAAAATAAAGTTAAAGAGCAAGGTAATATTATTATATCTCGTTTCAAGGTAACTTTATTTTGCAATTTTTTTTATCAGAGAAAGTATATAAAGTTTCTCAGATCCAAGATCCTCTCAAATTCTAATTGATCAGCGTGGCGCTAATCAGGAGCTCGAACTTGGCCGCGTCAACGAAGCACCGAAAATTATTACAATGCGCTTTTTTTTTGTCGCCTCTCGCATTCCGCTCCCAGTATATATACATCCGTATAATACAGAATGCGTTTTTAATGTAAAACACAGGTGCGTCATTAGTAAGTATCCTCGTATACAAGAAGGTTTATAGCTTCCGTGTCCGAGAGTAGCTTCGCTCTCTCTCTCTCTCTCTTCCTCTCTCTCTCTCTCTCTCTCTCCCTCTTTCACGCACTCGGGCTCTTTCTCGATTAATTATTTATTCTCGCGCGGTATACGGACTCGATCCGTGTCTCGCGTTTTTCTCCTCCGTTTCGCGCTCGAATCGCAATATATATAGGAATGGAAATACGAGCGTGCGCGCTCACGTGTGTGTGTGTGTGTCGGCGCGCAGCTCTCTCTCTCTCTCTCTCTCTCTCTCTCTCTCTCTCTGGCTCGTCCTCTAATTGAATTCGCGTGTTCCCGCGCCGGCACGTCGATGCGCCTTCAAGAAGGGACGAAGAGGACGCGGCGGCTGCGGTGGCGGCCACTCGCTCTCGGCTTCGCTTCCACGCCGCCTTATCTCTCTCGGCCGGTCGACAAATTTATTTTTACGCATTCGCGGCAAAGCCGTTGCGCGCACGAAAGACAGTTTTGTTCGCAATTAGCTGCCCACGCTAATGCGCGTGCGAGAGAAATCCGTGTATCTGTGTGTGTGCGTGTGACCGTGTATGCTTTGCTTCCTCGCGTGTATGCGCTTGACACTGGTTGGACGCAGATTGGATTTATTTCCAGCCCCCTTCTTTTTTTCCCCCCTTTTTTTCCGCTTCCAAGATGGTATTTCTTGGGGCTTGAGATAAGGTGGTTATGAAGTTGATACCGCGACATTTTTCTGCACAAGTTATTGCGGTTTAAATAATTCTTCTTTTTGCGTAGCTATTTCGTTTTGGGAGTGCGCACTTTGTTTTTTTCCCCTGCCGGTTAAGTTATGGGAGAGCTACACCGTTTCGACGATAACATCTTTTATATGAACCTATTCGGCGTAATTGAATTTATGAATCTCAGTAAACGATGATCTACAGGACCATATTTAAGGCCCTATACTACTCGTTCGAACTGCCTACCAATAAGTTAATATTGTTGAGTAAGTTGCAGATCTTTAGGTTCGATCTAATAAACGTTAGTTAAAGGATTCTCTGTTGTCGGCGTAGGTAAGATTAATAGTACATTACGCTACAAGTGTGCAAACGTGGTGATTACCGCTCGAGTCAGATTTGCCGCCCGAGTGAAGCAAGGGTGGCAAATCCGACTCGAGCGGTAATAACCTCTGCACACGTGTAGCGTATACTATTTTTCCTAACGGCGTGCGCAAAATAGAACTTTGCATACGCCACTGGGAAAATAATATTACGGGAATATAAAGATCATAAGAATGTCCTAAAATGTATATCGTCTTCGATTAAATTTTCCATATCCCTAACGTACACCTAGTACACAATTTATTTATCTAAAAAAAAGATGTTATAATTGTGGATAACATAGAGATTTCATATTTTCAGTAATTCTAGATGGAAAACTTTGAAGATGACGACGACACTCACTTCTGCAACAAATGCCACGCGACGATCAATGGCCTGGAGAATTACGTGCGTCATCGTCAATCGGGCTGTCGCACAAACGACGATTGCAAGAGTGCAGTTTACAATTGCCAGCCGTCAACGCCCACCGTAAGCTATCCGGAGATCCTGAACGCCGACGCCTTCTTCAGCTCGCTCGAGCTGCAGAGCAGTGCCAAACCTCATCCCCGACGCTCCGCTGATTTACTCGGTTCGCGTCTACGAAGATCCTGCCGGCACGAGGCGCGGAAAAAGAGACAACGCAAGGACAAGAGTCCCGAAGATAAAGAAGAGACCAAGGCGAATTTACTGCCGGTTGTCGCCGATCTCGACGATCTCGGTATGCCCTCGCTCGTCGGCTTCCCCGAAATCGTCTCCACCAGTTCCACGACAACCACCACCACTTGCAAGCCCACGACCTCCGGTCCCATAGCTTCTGGAAAGTCAGCGAGTCCTGCTCCAAGGACCTCCAAAGCCGGTAAACGCGAGACTGCCGCTGCTGACCAGAAGCGTCAACAGGAGGATAACCAGAGGAGGCTGGATCAGGATCAGAATTCTTCCGATTGGCTCGAAGACACGATGCTCACCGATCTCGACGTCAACAATGAGAATAAGGAAGACATAGACGATGCCCAGGACCTGGATAGGTACACGGATTACGATTATCAGCGCGACGACGATTCGGACGACGATACATCGGATGTGGACGTGCCGGAGGAGGATTCGTTCCCCGAAACCGAAGATCCCGATACTCGCGATACTCACGATACACCCGATAGCCAAGATCCTCCCGAAGCACCCGATCCCCCCGATGTTCCCGATACACCTGGTGTTCCCGACAATGCACGATTCCCACCGCAGACTCATACTGGTGGCAAATGGAGGCCAGGTGATAATGTGAAGGAGGAGGCGCCGTTGAACGAGGATGAGCCAGAAATAGAGGAAACGGAACAGAGCTCGGAACACCCGCCACCGAGTCACACCGGTGGCAAGTGGACGCCGACGGAATCTTCTGTCCAGGTATTTTAAATAGAAATTTATTTAGACCCTACGGAATCTCGGCAGTCTGTATAAGTACGATTATTATGATTCTTGCAGAATATAGAAAAAGTCTTACTTTTTTAAACATATATTGTTACGTGTAATACAAAAAAATCCATTAATTACTGTACAAGTAATTACTCAAATGGTTTTATACAATTTTACATTAATCCATTATTAAATATTTTAAGTTATTTTAAAATATTAAGTTATGTACATTTTTCCCCTAAAGTTAGCTTTAACTCATATAATTAACGTATATCTCAAAGATCAACACTGTTGTTAGTATCGAACAAATTACTTTCTTAAACAAATGCATTTACTCGAGACAAGTGAAGAAACTGGAGATGATTGATCCAATTGTATCTTATTATTGGTTGGTGTACAGAAGTGTGACGAGCGCAACGAAAGCAAAGACGACTCTGGTCAGCCACCGCCGCCGCCGCCGGGACACACGCGCGGCAAATGGGTTCCGGGAGCCGATATCGGCACGGGATATTGGTGCAGTCCTTGCGGTCGGAAACTGGCCTCCCGGCTGGTTTACAACCGGCACCTGCTGTCCGCTCTGCACACCAGAAGAAGCATCCGGGAAATGGACGGAGCGGCGCAAATGCCGCGGGGCGCCGCGCCCCTTCTTCATCGACCGAATCTCAGTGAACGGCAGAAGATTTTGGCTAAGGTTTGTTGCACTTCTCGATACATCTCATTCTAGTACTATTGAGATAATCAAAATTTGTTATTTAACGGTACTCGTAATGGTATATTACATCGTGTATTTTAATTCTTTATTTAGAATTGTAAAAAGACTCAATGGCTGTATGTTTAGTCACGTGATGCTTAAAAAGTAGCTTTTTATGGTACACTAAACCATTTCTTTCGTGTGCAAGTTGCAAGTTTTATATATCGTTTTCATTTACTCTTTCTCTATAAAAAAATTATTGTTTATATATTGCCGTTGTCGAGTCCAACGTTATAAATTGTAATTCAAGAAAATAAACTGGAGCTGAAAACGTTGCGCTTATTATATGAAAAAAGGAAGCGCAAGTACAATATCGATTCGATATTCGATATACGAAATACTGATGGGTTCGCAGAATAAAGGGAGCGAGTCGAGCGAGCCCGCGGGATCGGAGGGCGAGCCATCGAGGAAGAGGATGCGTAGACGCGAGAAGGAGGTGCTCTTCTGCGAGATGTGTCGCGCTCGCGTGCGCAGGGCGCAGATGGGCAAGCACCTTCTCTCGCATTATCACTGCCGAGTCGCAGGTGCGAATCCGAGCGGCGCAAAGGACCGTCGCTTCATCTTGGCGAACATGCCGAACATCGTGCGCCAGTGTCCCTTTCAATGCGCCTCTTGTCGCTTTTATTGCAACACCGTGGATACCTTCTTAAAGCACTGGAGATCTGATGCGCATAAAGACACGGTCTCTAAGGTGAGCCTCCTTATATCCCCCTACTTCTACCTTTCCTTCTCTTCTCCTCTCTTCTCGTTTTCTCTTTCTCCTCCTCCTCCTCCTCCTCTTCCTTCTCCTCCTCCTCCTCCTCCTCCTCCTCCTTCTTCTTCTTCTTCCTTTTGTCTTCTTCTTCTCCTCCTTCTTTCTGCTCTTCTTACTCTGTTGAATGCGAATACGAAGCATGCGATCAACAATATATTATTTATGCCTTTTATTGCGAGACAATAATTTTAGTTCGAATACATGAAAGACATGGTGTGCATTCAGTAATAATAGTAATAAGAGATAAAAATGAGTATACCAAAGAAGCACGTTTATAGTATTTATAACATCGCAGTTTTGGTTAAAATATTCGTAGAATAGTGTGTAAAATATATAATAAATAAAAATTGAAAAATTTTCGCAGATTCAATTTATATAAAACAAAGATTCTTTTATGTGTTCATTGTATTGTTTGCATAATGATTATGATGTCGAAAGTTCTATTTAACGAATTTCATTACAATTCTCAATGTTTTAAATATCGATTTATTTGATTCAATACAGCATAATGTATAAACTAAATAGATAAAACTAAATAGATCATATATTTATGTTTTGGCACATCAAAAAAGCATTAACAATCCTGAAATTAAAAGCAACTAAAAAGTCGTTGTGGACGACATACGTTTTATAAACTCTCTTCGAATAAAGAATATCTTTAAAATACTTATTCCATGTCTCGCATATCAGATTGTTACAAAATAACATTAAGGTAAAAAACCCAGTAAATGGACACTTAAGAACTCGTACTGTAGTGATCAGACACCCCCAGTGTCTGGACAATTTCCTTGGTTGTGATTGGTCGAACGCGTCCAGATACTAGTGCTGTCCATTCACTAGGTCATTTACCTTATTAAACATATTATTTATGTTCAATGTATCGCACGCTTATAGCCCCACGAATATTTTCCCAACGCATCAATCTTCCGGCTAATCTTAGCGTCTTATCTAGCACAGCCCCCCCTGGATAATTTACATTTTCGTGTAACTATAAATATCGCTAATAATTCTTTTTTCTTCTACCCCGATGGTCATCGAACACAGATAGAGGGCAGCTTCGTGTGCGCCTTATGCGACTTCTGGTGCGATGATAATGAGAGCGTGGAAGCGCATATAATGAAGCAAGGCCATCAAGATGTTGTTTCCATGATAAATGGCTCGGTACCGATAGTCATTCGTCGCCAGCGAGTACTCGCATGCTCAACCTGTTGCCGTCGCTTCAGGTACTACTCTCTCTTCCTCCCTTTCTCTCTCTCTCTCTCTCTCTTGCTGATTTAAAGCGCCAGAACTCGAGCCGATGTTTGTTCAACTGCAGTGCCAACATTATTATTAATTCAATTCCAACGGATACTTTGTTATTTACATGCGACTCACTGTATTGACAGTTCAATTACGAAAAATACGTTGAATGTGCAACTCGTATATATATTGAATATGTAACGTTGAGTGCATGCTTTTGATCAATTGTCTTTGATTACTGGCTCGTGTACGGATTAATCGAGCCGCAGCTATTTCAAATATGAATTTATTACATTGCTTCGATTACTCCTAAATGGCCGTTAAGTTGATTTAACAAAAAAAAACAAAAAAAAAACAAAAAAAAACCTATAATGTTAAGATTATCAAAAAAAATCATTACATATTAATAAATTTCAATTAAAAAATCAGTTATGTACATATTCAACCTTAGCGAATGATTAATTTAAAAGTTCAGTTTTCATGCACGGTATTCGTCTTATGCTGAAAAACTAATCTAAAAGCAGAACGATGAAACAGGGCTTAACACGATTGCTATCCCCCGCAAGGTACAACATGCAGCTGCGTTTTCACGTCAAACAGACCGGGCACAAAGTCGACTTCACAGCCTCGGATGATTACCAGTGCCGCATGACCTGCAGCGTCTGCGGCCAAATCCTGCGCTCCCTAATATCGTTGCAGCGCCATCAGCTCGCCTGTCACAAGTCCGAGGTCGAGTTAACCGGCGACAATGAGTCCGCGAGCAAGGACGTGTCACCTTATTTCTGCTCTTTCTGCTCGGTGAAGTTCAAAACCGCGACCGAGGCTGTATTCCATCGCCGGACGACTAGTCACAAAGAGACGGCCAAGAGAAAGAGGGACGCGGACTCGACCACCTTCGTACGTAGTTGTCCCCACTGCCAGGAGATACACGACAATCTCGTCCAGCACAAGCATCATCTGCTGCAGAAACATCCGGAGCTGTGCCACAGGTTTGTCCGCGTTGCATCGAAACTTCGAGTGTATAATTTATACATTTTATATGCGCTGCTGCATATGTGATATCAATCAGACAAAACTGGCACAAATGCATAGTGCATTAAATAGCTTTTTGCCCTCGTTTCCTATATATATATATATAAAACATTAGTGATTATTCCGTTTAGATGCGCCAAGTGCGGAAAGCAGTTCGCTCTGTCACAGGACGTGACGAGGCACACGCGCGAGAACCGCTGCAGCCAGGAGGAGAAGCAGAGCAAGGAGAAGAGCTCGACGGGCGCCGAACAATGGGAGTGCAGGGACTGTCCGTTCGCGAGCGAGTCCGAGGCGGAATTTCTGTTCCACCGCGTCCTTCACAATGGCCCCGCGAGCCCCGAGGCCTCCAAAGCGAAGAACAGCGGTGTTAAGACAGCTGCGACGGCGGTCGCTCCTGCACTCAAGTATCCATGTCCCCGTTGCAAGGGCGTCTACGCCAGGTCGACGATGCGGGACCATCTGAGAAAACACACGGGTGAGCGGCCCTTTCCCTGTCCCAAGTGCCAGACCAGCTTCGCCAGGAGATCGTCCGTCAATGTTCATCTGAGGCACTGCACCGGTGAACGACCTGCGCCGCAGCAGCCGGTCAACAACGTCCGGGAGCGCAAGTACGTTTGCGACGAGTGCAACGGTGCCTTCCATACCAAGTTAGTATTCTTTTCTTTGTACGCATTACCTGGATCAATTTTTCGATCTTACCATCGTATCACGTTATATCGATCAATATGTTTATAATTTCAATTCGCTCGAACTTATATTCAAATGGTATCATGTCATCATCAAGTATACCCGATACAAAGTTTCTAAGTACCCGAACCCCGGAATATTTAATAGATAGGAACCCTCGTGGATGAAGTTGAGTTTGAAAATCGATCATTGCGAGCTAATTGATCCGAATCTCATTATTCGTATTGCCGAACAATTTTATTACAGTTACTTTATACCTGCATACGTGTGAGATAATGAATAAAGGATCATAACAGGCAAAATGAAAATATACAAATGTTGGTAAAGGTTTATAAACAAGTAATTAAAATTAACAATGAAAGTATGCGTACCGGCCTTTGGGTTTTGACATCTATATATATATATATATATAGCGAACCAAGATACATATATATAATTAACTAAGATGATGCAAGTTAGCCAGTGTTTAACATAGCTTTATATGGAGCAAATAACATTTTTGTACTAGTGTGCGTGAAATTCGATTTCACAGTCGTGTTTTCGATTCGTGAAATAACACTTTTCGTATACTATGCGTGAAATTAAGAAGTGTGCGCGAATAGTACATTGTGAGTTCCACATACTATTTTTTTTAAACGAGTTGCGAGAAGTTTGACCCTTCGTTCGAGGAAAGTGTACGAGTAGTCGGTTAACCCACTCCTGGAAAAGTGTGATAACCGGCTACATCTCACACGCATTCCTCGAATGAGAAGTCGAACTTCTCGCATAGTATTTCGAAAAATATTTTTCACACATACTGTACATGAAAACTCCTCTATACGCCGATCGCTCCCTCTCCCCACTTCTGCAATGTGTCTTATCAGTATTGATTTTTTAAAGTATTCTTTACTTTCGCCCCTTCTCTCCTAGTCTATCTATTAATATTTCGGTTTTTACATTTTTTAGAAAATTTTTTGAAGTTTTGGAAATTTTTTTCTAATTGTTTGTTTATTATTTATTGTTATTTTTTACATACTATTTTTTTGTTAATTATTTTTAAACAATTATTTTTTTAACGATTTTTAAGTTTATTTTTTATAGGGTGAGTGGGGGGGCTTCGCCCCCTGCCCCACCACCTGGCCCCGCTCCCCCCTCACCCTCATCTGTATATATCTATCGTTAGTACGTAATATATCATCATAAATAAAAATAAAAATACTAATAAATAAATAAAATAAAAAAAATAAAAAATATAAAAGTAAAATATGCAACGAAAATTAATAATACGAAAAATAGGATATCGTATTTCACGCACTTGTTACGTAATATACTATTTAGTCAAAAATACTGTTTATAAGTTATTATTTTACCTAAAAAATGAACAAAAATTTTATTATACTCTAATAGTAAGTATTTTAAGTATCATTTTGTAGATAAAAGGATCATTAAAATTTAAACAGTTGATATTAACAGTATATGATGGTACTGGTGCTCAGAAAATTGGCATACTACGTAAGGTTTCACGTTTTTATTATTTATTGTGACATTTTTTATATCAAGTATGGGTCGAGAGGAAAATATTCTATAGTAAAAAATTGCAAAGTTCAGCTAAAATGTGGAAATGTAGAAGAAACTATTACATTTTAAAAATGAGTAATACATATTGCCAGGTTATTTAATGTTTACTGTGAAAAGTGAGATTATATTGAAAAAGCTAATGAACATTCTCTCATTTTTGACATAACATTACTTATTTTCAAATCCATTTTCCATGCTTTTAGCTGATCGATTTCTTCTACATTTCATACAAGCAACATTCAATTTAAAAAAAGTGACTCTCTTGCTTGAAGGAAAAGTTGATCAAAAATTGATTGAAAATTAGTGTATTTCTTTACTCGTCTGTTTCTACTTACGTGTGTTAAGTATAGGGAACAATCATGCCTTTCTTAATACATATTTCTACAAGCAGGGTGGCTACTTTTTTGATTAAACGTCTTTACATGTTCTAAACCATGGTGCAAGTTTTGTGCGTTTCCCTTGCTTATTATGAATAGGTAAAGTAAGGCGAATAAAATTAAAATTGAAATAATAATTAAAATAGCAGTAGATGACTAATATTGAATGGTTTATTTACTTTTTTTTTACACAGTCACCTGTACTAATAAATATCAGAAATATGTGTATAGTAAAACACTAAGTTTGGTTAAAAAAAGGGGGGAGGGGTCACGTCGTAAGCGCGGTATTATAGAAAGCTAGCGTGCGAGAAGGCAGTAAACATCTGGAATAATTAAAAGTAGAAATACGACTCCAACAAGTATATGCACATCCAATCCGGGACGAGTGCATACACAGTGTATGTGTGTCTGTGTGTGTGTGTGTGTGTGCGGCGGCGGCGTACTGCGCGCTCAATTGAGGAAAAATAATCGTCTAGCAAATTTTAATGCGAGTTTGTCCGCCTAATGGCAATAAAATAGAGGAAATTTGTTTCTCGCGCGTTCGCGCCCGGCGCGCGTTACAACTCCCGGCTTTATCGCGGCCACGCGGCGTATAAATAAACGAACGAGCTTTCGGTGTGTGGCGGCGGTGGCGTCCGTACGCCGAGAGCGAGAGAAGTATAAAAGACAATAAACGTCTGCGACCCGCGAACTGGCCTCCGCGCTACCGTACTAAAAGTGTCCTCAGTGCATAACTATAAAATGAAGCACCGCACCCGCACCAGAAACAGAGAGAGAGAGAGAGAGAGAGAGAGAGAGAGAGAGAGAGAGAACGCGGATACAGTCCGGGGAAACAAGGTATAGCTATGTAGCTTCGCTGCTCTCTCGCGAGAACGAATGCAGATAGAATTTCTCCTTTTTTTCCCCCTTGTACCTTATACCGAAAGAGCCGAAAAAAATAAAAAGTGCGAGTGTAGGAGGGGCGGGATGAGGGGGTGGAAGAGAAGAAGTTATACATTAATAAGGGGGGGGGGGATAGGTAGACACGGAAGAAAACTTGCTCGAGTAGAATTTAACGGACACGAGAAGGCGATGTAATTTAATTTCGGGAAAATTGGCAAGTTATGTGTGGAACTTTGGTATTTACATAAATGAAGAGTTTTATGAAAAACTTTGGCAAGTTGTTGCTGCTGGTGCCGCTGTTGGTGGTGGTGGTAGTGGTGCGCGCGAGCCGCTGAATTTTTTGCATATTTGTGTTTATTTCGACTGGCGACTTCGCGCACGGTCCGCGCCCGCGCACAGCTTACATTTTAATTAAGCGTTTTGAATAGATAGCGGAGGAAAGTTTTGCCGCTGTTAACGTGCATTTTGCAATGTATGTACGATCTCATCGAGATATACTGGAAAAATAACATTAACGAGTGCACGATTATAAGTATTATACTAAATCAGCTGCGGGTAGCTTCGTCTTCGTATTATATAAAAATAGTTGACCCGCTGACCAGAGCTAAAACGGAAAGTATGACGAGTCGATACATTTAACTGCCACATATATTCTCGTGTGGCATGGCTAGTCATTAACCGCCTGACATCGCAGCGAAAGCGCAGAAAAATAATTTGATGCAATGTTAATTGATTCCAGCTACTGGCTTATTCTGAGTACTTTATTGAATCAGAGCGAATATAAACTGCTGCTGTCAATCACCAATTTCGATATATATATATATATATATATATATTATAAAGGCATCAATTGCAATGATTATTTTTAAAAAGGTCACGTATTCATTCGATTTCGATCTCCAGGTATTTAGAACGCAGCAGCCACTGTATGCAAACCGCGCAGTCCCGACAAATATATACATATATATGTCTGGTCGCGCGCATATAATCGTATTCAAGAAACGAGGCGCAAAAGTTCCGAAGTGCCATAGCGACGATCGCGCCGCGACCGTGTATTTGCAAAAGGGAAAATCTCTATTAAAATGAATGCGTCATAAATAATGGATCAAGCAAAATAGATAAGCGCAACTGAAACAACACCCGAGTATAAGGCAGCAGCATATAATGGATGTACAACTGATACAAGAAGGGAAGGAAAAAGCGGAAGAAGCTCCTTGGCCAACACCTTGGCTCGGTCACACATAGAGAGAGCAAGAGAGGGTGAAAAAGAGCACATGTCGCACGTGCTCGCCGGGGCAGAGCGGCTCGTCGTATTAACATCTCATAACGTGTCCGTGGCTCGTGCGTTCCGCTCGGGTCATTCTAGTATTTAACGGCGGGTCTCCCTCTGCATTACCGGGGGCTACTATACAACCACGAGCTACTACTAAATATACATATACATATATGTATACCCATTCTACGACATACGTGCAGATCTTTCTGTGCGAGTAAATGCGCGGGTGTGTGTGTGTGTGTGTGTGCGAGGCTATGTCTCAGGCGGTATGCAGTACTCGTTCAAAGACATAAGTATTAAAGCATCGGATGTGTGTAGTGCCGCGCGCACGCTGACGCCTATATACTATAAAGCAAATGTTAACACCTCTCTTCTCTCTCTCTCTCTCTTCCTCTTCTCTTCCTCTTCTATTCTCTCGCCCCGCAGACCTGTAAATAAGTAGACTCTAGCAGCGCGAGATATCCCACCTTGCAGCCTTCGACGGATGGATATTTTATATTGCGGCTGTAAAGTGGGAGTTCGTAAAATTACTATTTTGTATATAGGTGCGCGCAGGAATATGAAAATTGATGCCACGAAAATAGAAATTTAATTTTTCGGTTTCTTATGTCGCGTTTTCTCATTCAATGGACAGGTATACTATATCTACCATTGATTTCTGAATAATATAAATATATATATATCGTATTTTGTATGTACTGTATGTTTTTATTGTACTTTAAGTTTGCTGTTAAATAAAGAAAAAAAAAAGACAGAATTTTTAATAAAAGTACAACATATATAGGGCAGTTCTTGGAATTTTAGTTTTTCTTTTATTTCTTTAAGCTTATGTAATTTTATTATACAATGACAGTGTAACGTGTACTTATAGTTACAAATAACATTCTCAATTGTTATCTTAATTCCACTAACGCAGTTCTTTGCGTTCGACTTGTGCACTGTAGCTATAAAGGTACACACGTAGTGCACGCATTTACAATTATTTTTCTTTCTCTCGGTTACTGTTTTTTTTTTCTTTTCGAAGATATGGAAAAGGTCCGCGTGAGTCGAATTTTCGCAGCCATGCAAGGTATTTTTTTACTTCACAGAGTAATGATCCATATTGTCCAAGTAAAAGAAAATAATAGAATATTTAACCAGCATATGGGTTTATGGACAAATAAAAAATACTTTTAATTAAAATTAATAAAATAAATAAATATATAAATAAATATTGACATAGGTAGTTGTCAAAATATGCATCTACTTAATTTCAATCTTTATAATCCTCTCAAAATTAAATCGATGCTTTCGTCTCTGCAGTGTTTTCAAAACAACCGTCCCTGTTATTTAAATCTTCTCTATACTTAATTGCGTTTAACCGTTTCACGAAGAACGAAAATTAAAGCTTCATCAATTTATAAATTCTTTGTATAAAGTAAGGACTGCAATACCTCGAGTACAATCAATGCTTACAATTTATCAGGTGCGATGTATATATACTAAGAACTCATTTTACTATCTTTAAAGACTCTTTCCACTAAAGTGCTACCCAACTCGGCTAAAAACTTGGTCGATACACGATATAGGGATTATTCAGCCAAGGTCGAAATAATCCCTTCAACAAAAGCCTACTCTCTCCTGCACTCGCTCCACCCGTCCATCTCCCTTCAATCACATAATTTGTGCAACAGCCAGCTCCTCCAGCCGGTATACACACTTAGACTCGATCTCTCCCGCAGAACCGAAGGCAACTCGCCATCTTATATACACGTATACATCCACTTGGGCCAACAAGCCCTTTAACTCTGGCCTTTTCCCCCCGCATAGCCCATAACGCGCGCGCTAGTCTTATACTCCCCAACAATTCCTATTCCAACGACATCGTATCGCATCCCCCGAACCTACACTAACGCGCACACCTCCGCACCATATCGACGAAGCCTGTATATCGCGAAACTTGCCTCTATCTCTATTTCACTTTACCATCCCACGTCACACCGCGCGCGTCTATGCTCCTCTGTGTGTGTGTGTGTGTGTGTGTGTGTGTAAGATGCTGCAATACGGGCAGCGGCGGTGGCGCGCGAGGGTTTCGCCTAATGCCCACCCCGCAAAGGTTCCAACGTAGTAGGAGGGGGATTATAAGGCCGGCTGTCGTTTCGTCCGTTCGGCTGTTGCCCTTTTACGACTACTTCCACCCTCTTCTCTAATGTGTATGTGTGTGTATGCGTCGTGGACGGACTGACCAGTGCCTATTTCAACAAAACAGCCCTTTTGACCCATAGGAGCTGGAGCCACGAGGAGCAGCCATGCCAGGGGTGTGTAGCGAAGCAGTAGTCGGCAGATTTAGAAAATCGCCGGAGCATGCCGGGACTTTTTCTACCGCGGCATATATAGGGGACAGCTCCTCCTGCCTACACACACACACACACACACACACACCACTCGCTTTCTGGTAATCTTATCGCGGACGAGAGAGCCGATGGCCAGCTTTCTCTCTCTTTTCCTCTTCGTCTATATAACGCGAATCGTAAAATTCGATGGTACTGGCTTTCTTTAGTCCCTTTCTCTCTCTCTCTCTCTCTCTCTCTCTCTCTCTCTCTCTCTCTCTCTCTCTTTCTCTCCTACACCTCCACGTTTTTGTCTTTGTTGCCAGGAATCGCGTCCGTATACGCGTGTAAGTGTGCGCATGTGTACAGGAGAGTCTCGAGCAGATGCCCTGTCAGCTCTTCCGTAGAAGAGATTTCGCGCGCATCTACGTAATGTGTTTATGTGGCGAGAAGTCACTCGTATAGAGAGGTCTATTTTCGGTAGGGGGAAGTACACATAACACGCGTGAAAGAGAGAGAAAGAGAGGCAGGCGCTGATTCCGATGGTGTGTATAGTACAGTTGTCGGGATTTGGTGGCAAGTGTCTTTTTTATCGACTCGAATGAAAAGGGAAATGCCGCATGGCTGCCAATCCTATATATCGTTTATTGAGCGGGCACTTGATGAAAACTCCGGATATAATATGTGTGTATGTACACGCGCGGTTACGATATGCTGAAGCATTTATTAGCATAATATATGACTGTGCGCCCAATGATAAAGCCGCGCGGAGTTTTAGTGCAAAAGCTTTAATATGAAGCACATTGTGCGAGAGGGTTATTTTTGTTCGTAACACGCGCGCGACGTTGACTAATTCGGTATAAAGTATTCGAAACAACTCGTCTGTTTCTGGTTTCTTTGATTTTACTTGTTAGATGTATCCTTATATCGACGATGCACTTCTAATTGATAATAAAGCGCTATGGAGGCTTATTTGTCGGTTAAAGCTAAATTAATCAGCTGCATTAAAATAGTTATATAGACGCAGTAGAACGGCACGATGAACAGTTGAAAAATATAGATCTTTAAGTACCTACGGTCAAGTTGTTCGGTTATACACATTTGATAAAATTCCTAATTGGCTACATTAACAAGGCTATATACAACGTATAGACGTACACCTCGCGAGGATACTCGTTAACTCATCTCTATGGACGATTTTCGTACCGGTATATAATCCTGCCGGTGAGTCCACTTTCGCACAGCACCAAAATAAGAACACTATAGATCGCGAAAAAGAGATGAAGGAGAGAGAGAGAGAGGGGGGGGGGAGGGGAGAAGAAGAAAAAAGAGATCAATTAAAGCTACGGAAAGGGAAAAAGAAAAAGAGCGATCTGTCCGCGACTGCGTCGGCCGTACTTATACATACATGCAAGGGATCTCCCTGGGATCGCCAGCTCTGATCGGGCCAACAGAGAGAGAGAGAGAGAGAGAGAACGCGACCAACTCGTCGCGGTCGTGCAGCGCGGAAGGAAAGAAAGAAGGAAGGTAATTACGAGACAGGCAGCTCCCGCGCACCGATCGCCTCTATATACACTCGCCTCTCGCGCTCCATGGGCGCTCTCTCTCTCTCTCCCTCTATACATATATTGCAAATACGCTCGCACAGCAGCACATGCGATTCCGAGAATACACCTCTATATACTCTCTCGGCGAGCAGCTCCCCCTCTCCCCCTCTTCCCCACCCTTCTCTCTCTCTCTCTCTCTCTCTCTCTCTCTCGCTCCTCTTCCTTCTCGCAGTGCAGCTTTGGTATCTGGAGGGAAAGAGAGAGAGAGAGAGAGAGAAAAGGAGGCGCAGTAAGCTTGCGATGTATGCGCATATTCAAGATAGTATGTTACATTCGCGAGAGCAGCAGCTACTGACCGCGCGCTCGCTCTCCTCGTCGAGGCCTCCGCCCTTCTCCCTCTCTCTCTCTCCCTCTCCCTCTTTCTCTCTTTCTCTCTTTTATTTCGTTTCTCCCTCTTTCCTGCTTTATCTTTATTTTTAGTTCAAGAGCGAGCCTCCCTCTCTCTCTCTTTTTCTCTCTCTCGCGTCCTTCTTACTCCTCGAGAGCCCTTCTTACGACTATACTCTTCTTTCCTTCTCTCTCCCTGTCGCGCTTTTCGTCCTTATCGTTTTCGTTCTCTTCGCTTCTCTCCTCTACTTCTCTCCTCTTGCCTCTCTCTCTCTCTCTCTCGCTCTCTCTCTCTCTCTTTCTCAATCTCTGCTTCTCTGCAGGCTCTCTTTCTTGCACTGACTTTGAACGGCTCCACCTCGCCCCGTGTGTATATATGTATGTGAGCTGTATTTACATATATGGAACTTGGTGCACGAGCGCGAAAGAGAGGGAAAATGACTGTGTGTACATGAAAGAGAGAGAGAGACAGAGAGAGAGAGAGAGAAAAGCAGAAAGACAGAGAGAACTAACTATATCTTTTATCTTGCGCATACAAACTCGTGTATAAGTCAGTAATGACGCGCGTCGCTTTTCTTTCGGAGGAAACATAAGTTATGCTGAGCGTAAGCTATAAGTGCAAATATGTGATGACTGTGCGAGCCGAGAGAATCAAAGCTCGAACGTGTAATATATATTAAACATTGCGATGCAGAACGCACGATTTGCTTTGTGCTTCAAACTATTTTTTACGATCCTCTATTTTCGGTTTCAATCGATGCGTTATAAATATTTTTAAGAATCGTAGATTCCTTTGAAACTGCGACAGTTAAATATAATTTTGAGTGTAAATTAATTGGCTGTCTACGATATTGGAATAAACAGTGGGACTAGAGGGAATGTACAGAATCTATGTTGTTACTTAGAACGTAAATACAAAGCTTAAGCGAGAAACAAAAAACAGAGTCCCGTACTTGAAGGGAAAGTTGATAATTGAAAATTAATGTCTTTCTATACTCGTCTGTTTCTACTTGAATATAAACTAGGCAGTTTTTCACACTCTAAATGATCGTGTCCGTTTAACAGATTCACATTATAATTTCTTCAAGGACATGTACAGGCAATAGAGTATGAATAATGTAATTTAGGAAACAACTATTTCTATATTCATGAAAATTTTTAAATAACAATATGCTCCCTCATTTATCTAAGCGCTCTGATTTTAGTAAGAATCCATTCATGAAAAATTAAAGGATTAAGTATTATACTTCTACAAACATGTATAATTGCTAATAACGGATCTGATAAAGTATTATTATAAAAAAACTTTTAATCTGTATATAATGAAAGTTTTCAAGGTTTTAAAAGTTTAGTCGGATATGAGCTTAAATTTGTATAAGTTCGGTTAGTATTGCAATAGGCTAGTGTTCGTCTCACTAGACAAATATTTAATTTAGTATAGTATAATTGTTTTTAATTCAATACAGGTATCACAAGGCACGACGGCATGCTATTCGTAGGAATATGTTAATATATAGCATAGGCTGGTAATAAGTGAGTAAAAAAAGAAACATACTCATAAAAATCTTTGCTTTTTACCTCCAAATACAGGTTGTTTTATATAAAAAAAGATTCCACTTGTAAACTCCTCGAATTCTCTATTTATTATAAACTTATATGATAACGTTTTTTGCAATAATCATATTCGATCATTCATTTTAGGAGCTACAATTGGAGTCTTGTATAATTATAATTTGGGATCATTACAAGATTCATCCATGTTTATATATCTACAATTTTTACGTACATGAATACAATTGACTATCTTTGGTCCAGGATGGGAACAAAGAGACTCTCTCCTCTTTTCGTGCACGCCACTTCACTCATCGCGTAATCCATAAACTCGCGAATTCGTTGGTTTCGTCTCTTGCTCAAAACTAAAATGTTAAATGTCACATACGCACCTTTTTCGATAAATATTCATTAACTTGTATCATGGCCTTTTTTTCTTTACACATTTCATAAAACATCGTATTATTTGCGTGCTGTTGTCCGCGGTATACAACTTCCTTCTCTTTCCAAAAACTATCCTCCTTCTCTCCCCCGGCTTCCCACTCACCTCTTCAACAAAGATAGAATAACAGCGTTTAAACGCTTATACCGAGCGGCGCGTACACGCAAGCGGTCAGCAAGACAAACGTTCATTATTCCGCACGCGAAATTGGAAAGCATAAAAACAGCCCGTAGAAAAAGAGTTTCGGCCGCCCTTCTGCTACTCCCACCTCCCTTCCCCTCCCTCTCTCTCTCTCTCTCTCTTTCTCCTTAAATACAGCGTCTGCAGCCCTGGAGCTTTGCGCAAAATTGCCGGTGTGCGAAAGCTCACGCGCGGCTTGTACGGCACGCGGCGGCGGCGGCGACGGCGGCAGGTTACATGCCGACAGTTTAGCGGTGAACGAGCCGCCAGCCACCCGCACTTGCGCGAATCAGAGAAAGAGAGAAAGAGAGAGTAGGAGAGTCGAGTTTGTCGCGTGAAATATTGCCATTCATAAAATAAAACAGGCCTGCGGTCGAGGACGCTCGCGGATATAGCCTCTGGCCGCATGACCATCCTCTCCGCACTCTCTCTCTCCCTCTCCTTCTTTTCTCTTTCTCCCCCTTTCTCGTTGAGCCCTCGGTTATTCCGTTCTTCCTCTCTCTCTCTCACTCTCTCTCTCTCCACCCTCGTTCTCGCTTTTTCATTCTTTCTCTCTGGCCTGTTTCCCTCCCATTCGTTTCCGCTTTTCCTTTAAAGCGTTATTTTCCTCCGCGCTTTTGCCCTTTCCCCCTGCCCTCTGACCCCCTGTTCTTACCTTGTGCTTTCGTAATTGTTATTGTTTGTTGGAGTTATACTGTATTTAAAATAGTTTTAATTAACGAACGCGCGACGTTTTATCTGGATTAACCGACTTCTAAATAAATTTTCGAGTTTAATTTTTTGCCAAACGTTGCGGCGTAAGTTGAATAACAGTAAACGCATACCGAGCACTTTTTCGGTACACAAGAGCGAGATTTGACATAATTATGATGGATTTGAATAGATGCGTCTAGTTTAATTATTTTTATAAGAAGCTTTCTTGACACACACGAATTATAGATTAGGTTATCATCCAATCTTTTTGCCAAAAATCCGCGTACCGCTGCCTAATATTCCGTTCTTATGTCCAATGTGCAATAAAGAAAAGAACATATTCTAAATAACATACACCTCATTCTCAACAAACTTTTTGCAAATCTCCCATAAATGGCAAATGTTCGATCAAACCCTTAACGCTACATGCATCACATCAACTCGTGCATATCTCTTTCAATTGTACTGCACATGTTACGAAGCTTTCGCTGCGCAAACATCCATTTCTCTCCTCTCTGTCTTTCCTCTGTGCGTAGTCCCCTTTGTTCGCGCTCCTCCTGTCTTTGCTTTATATATATACACACATATACATGCATATATCGGTGAATTTTCACGAGTCGAGGTTGTCCGTTGCGAGCGGACCATAATACGAAGTCTGCTGCGGCTGGTGGTGCCTGGCCGATCTGCTGCAGCGTTCCTCTGAAACGTCGCCAAACCGCAACGGCGTACACGCCCCGTACCCGTCGTCGACCTTTAACCTCTCACCGTATGCATATAAATTTTTTTTTTCTTCTCCGCCTCCGTGTTCGTATACATATAGTCCTGCTGTTGCTACTGCCCCCCCCCCCCCCCCCCCC
>UELU01132610.1:46237-58649 GCA_900490025.1 Megastigmus dorsalis
CCCCCCCCCCCTCGTGCGATTCCTTTACCGACCGTTTTGCATTCTTATTTTTATTCAAGCCCCTTGATACGGCACCTTTTTTTCTCTAGTTTTAATCATGAATGTTGTCTGTTTCGAAGCTTAGCTGTTTACGTTACAGGTGACACAATACTATCCTTATTATTGATCGTTTCATCTAATAACACCTATTCATCAAAGGTTACGTTGTTTTTAAACTTTTTTAGTGTATATTTCTGAAAGATATTGGAAAGAGAGAAGAATTGACAATTATTTAAAGTCAAGTATTTTTTTTTTAACGGATAAGTTTCAGTTGATACTCGAGATAGTCGAACGAGGTATTTATACTTTACCGCAAGTGCTGCGGTTAAATCCAAAATGAATAATCTTCGTTATTATATTAATAAATTCAATTTACATTTTCAAAGTTATCATCCAACACAACTTTAAGAAAACATCCTTCGACCAATATGTACCGAAAACGTAACGCACAAACGTTATCTTGCCTTTAATGAGCTCCATATAATTGAATGCTAACGACAAATGTGTGAAGAAAAAAGTATTCGAAGAGAGAAGAGAAAAGAGAGAAGAGAGAGAGAGAGAAAACGAAACAAATCCAGCCGAAAAGGTAGTATAGGAAGAAAGCATTATTACGTCTCGCGCAAAAGCGTAAAACTGCAACTCTCCCATGCGCGTCGGGGTCTCGTATCAAAGCTAAGAATCTCGCTCTTAGCATCCACCTAATTCCCCGGATGAATAACGAGGGAGCGCGGCTTCCTCTCCACGCGCCGTTACTGCAGCAGCAGCAGCAACAGCGGCAACGGTAGCAACGGCAGCAGCCTCGTCCTCGTCGTCTCTACGTCCCAACGACCGTCGACTACGACGACTACGACGACGACGACGAGGAGGAGATGGTCGTGTGGCCCCCCGGTATCGCGCCTCGCGCATGCACAACATCTCCTTTTCCACGCGGACGAAATTAGCGAGCGACATGTTTATTGTAAATGAATCCCAGCAGCCGCGCTACGCTCGTACTCTCTCTCTCTCTCTCGCTCGCTCTTTGCGACTACTGCCGCTACTTCTGCAGCCGAGGAAAACGAGGGGAAAGGGGCCGAGAAAATAGACGACGACGAGGACGAGATAGAGAGAGAGAGAGAAGCTTCGCAGCTCACGCTATACGAAAACGGACTTTGCCGTGAGAGCGTCGTATATACGTAACGTTCGTATACGGACTCGAAGGAGGAATTAAGCGAAACTGTGGAATTAACGATATTTTCCGAGGGAAATTGAGATAGATAGAATTATGTACACGTGAACGAGGAGCACAGGAGAAGGGAGAGAGAAAGAGAGAGAGAGTGAGAGGATTGCAAGGAGGAATATGCGGAGCGGAAAAGTTCGAGCGTGTTTTGAAGCTGGAAATTAGTGGAGGAATGAAACCTGAGGAATTTTATCGAAGGTAGAAAAAAGGAAAAATGCAGGGAGTCATACGTTGTATAAGCCTCGCAGTCAACAATTCATTTATCCATTCTATTATCTTTTAAGCGCATATTTTATGCGGTAATGCGATTGGTCCGCACTGTGCATCTTATAACAGTTAATAATGCTTCAATTCGACAAGCTAACTATTGCACGAACAAACACTCCCACAGTTCTGCGATAGCTAAATAAGTGTCGAAGAAATATATATATAACTAAACTTAACTAACGCGCGGAAGGGAGTGCACAGCGTATTCAAGAGGGACGAAGGCTGCTGAAGGAAAATTCGAGAAATCAGATTTAAGCGAAACCGTCGTAGCGAAACCTCCGTGGTACAACTGTCAAGCTCGCGTTAAATATTATCGTTGTTTATCCCGAGATTCCAACAGTCGCCAAACATTATAGGCTATACGTCCGCGAATCCGTTCTTTACAGAGTGAACGACTAAGCCTTGGAGCGATGCGTCTATCGCTAATACAAACTTCGTGATGCGCCGCTCCCAGTTGCCTCTCCTCTCTTTTATCGCAACTCGCGTTCACTTTCTCGCGCGGAAATCACGGGTGAGTCTGCCGATATAAGGATGTGAAATCTGTCTAGTTGATAGCTAAAAATGCAACTACGGTATCACTGGTAATTATTTTTCGAAGGTACTGAGTAAACAATGTTTAATCATGGGTATCTTGGGAAACAGAGTTAGATATATTATATAAAGTTGAATAAGGAAAAGACGATTGCCGGAGAACCAATTGCAATTTTAAGTAAATAGCTGATCAAAACCATACTAAAAAAAATTTGAAATTTAAAATTTAAAATTAAGAATATGGCCGTTTAAAGCTCTAATTGAAAGATAAAACTCACGTTACTTTTTTTTACGCTTTAACACATAATTCTTCCTGAGCCTCGCGAGGGACATAGAAATCTATGTAGAAAGGAGCTTATATTCGCGAGGCTCAGAAAAAAAACATATTAAAGAAAATTAGAAAAATCATCGCCAGATCAATTTATTGAAACAAATGGTGAAGGAAGCCAACATTTAAATATACTATATCTAGAGTCTTAAACTCAATCACTAATCAGTAGAATACAAATTTTAGATTCCCTCTATTTAGCTATTACTAAAAAATGAAAAAATGACAAAGCGATGTAAATAGTTTATAAATAGCATATCCCTTTACGAAACGATTCGGGAATCATTTTTTTTTCTTCAACGCGTCAATTCTACGTAAGGATATATCGTCAAAGAAGTACGGGGGCCAATAATCATTAATGCTCGCAACTTATAACCGGCATACATTAACCGTTTAGACTTAAATTGTCCCAAAGTCCCCTTTATCCTTTATCTCTGAATTGAAGGGGATGGAGGTGGGGGGGGGCAGAAAGCGAAGCGGCAGCAGCAGCGCCTCACCATCAACTTCAACTAAACTACCAATATTGTGAGTGTAAGTGAAGTCGAGTCGACGGGTCGAGTTATGGGCCGCTTACACGCTAGCGCGCCCTCGGTAAATTCGGTGCGTTCACCTCCTATCACCCGGCCCATGCTCTCTCGGTACTCATACCTCCCCCTCTTCCTCCTCCTTCTACCCGTACATATATCTATATATAACCTCGGCCGAGAAGCGAGCCGCGTTTGATTAGGGAGCGTTAATGCGAACTTATTCCGACGTTTAACGCCGGTCACGTACGTCTAGTAAAGCTGCCTGACGTTTCTCGCGATTAAACGGCGACTCGACTCTCTCTCTCTCTCTCTCTCTCTCTCTCTCTCTCTCTCTCTGCCCCACGGCACACCGGATCATTTTCATGCTCAAGGAGAATAATCAGAAGTGACGACCTATACGTTCGTGCCGCAGTACTTTTCTCTACGTCCGAGCGATATGTCTAGTGTTGTTGTTCGTCGTTATAGGTCTCAGTTACGGGAATAATGAGAGAATGATTAGGAAGCCTACGAATGATGTTAAAAGTGTATTATACCTATTATACATATATTTCCAAGGTTACGAGTTTTTTTTCCTTCGAAAATTATAGGTATACATGTTTTCTTCAAGACGTTGATAGCTGCGAACCGCAGATAGAAGCGTGTATAAGAGACGTTAATTTTATTAAAAGATTTTGTGGCGCAAATGTGCTCGATGATGTATTTAATTCGCGGGACTATGCTAATTCGGTTGTAGACGAAAAATTATAGATGCCAGGATATAGGTCATAAATTTAAATTCCCGAAATACCGGGGCATGCATTTTATTATATTATACGTTTCGAGATTAGCATTGTATTCGACTGGGGCTACAGATGCCTTTTTTTCCCACATAAATGACATCCGATAAATTTGGAGCTTCGATGATTAACGCGCCTCAATAAACTGCACACGCGGTCTTTCTCCCCCGGTCCTCCCGTCGTATACACTCGGCCGACAAAATCACGCCAATGAGAACTTACAATATATCGACTATCCCTCTAGGTGTATAAATAAAAATCTAGACGCCGTACGTTACCGCAGCAACAACAATACCTCATAAATTGTACGAAACAGTCCTTTCAATCAGGCAGTCAGCGACGAGAGAACGAGAGAGAGAGAGAGAGAGAGAGAGAGAGAGAGAGAGAGAGAGAAGAAGAAGAAGAAGAGGAGGCAGAAAGAAATGAAAACGAAGATAGAGTAAGGTGATTCCCCCTGCTTCAGAAAATATCTCTCTTTGAGAGTCTAAAACAAATAAGTCACCGCGTGCAGCGCGCGGACTTTCTAAAGCCCCCTTTGGACTGCAGGACTTATACTCCTGTCCGGTACTGTTCCCACGTCGGGAGAGCGAGCGAGAGACAGAGAGACCCTGCACACACAGCAGACACACGAATATTCTAATCTATCGATCGATCTTCTAACTCTTTTGCTACGATGTAAATTAAGGGGGCGGCGAGGCTTATACGCGCTTCATCCAACGAATGAGAGAAGAAGCACGGAGAGATGAAAAAAAAATAAAAAGCAAAGGCATAGCAATCGATGTATAGAGAAAAACCCGAAGGAGAAGAAGCAGAAGAGGAGGAATAACAAAAAAACGGACGGACTCGCCAGCTCTCTTAGACAAGGCTCCTTTATAATCAGAGAGAGAGAGAGAGAGAGAGAGAGAGAATAATGTGACACGGAGAAAATCGAAGTGCACCATAGAGAGGAGTAGAGAGAGATACGATTAGAAGCGAAAAGGAGGAGGCAAGACCAGAGTGAGAGGAAGAGAAAGAGGAGATATAGATAGATCTCGCAGGTGCAACCTGCACTGGGAATGGACAGACATATACGGGACGGACGTAGAGAAGGTGGGATTGAGTTATGACAGCAGTTGCTCCGGGGGGCCGGCTATCGCTCTTTTTCTATTTTCTCTCCTTTCTCTCTCTCTCTCTCTCTCTCTCTCTCTCCGTTTCACCCGCTCGAGCGACCACGCGGATATTCCTCTTATTCTTTATACTTCTCTCTCTCTCTCTCTCTCTCTCTCTCTCTTTCTCTGTCTGTATCGGACTGCAGAGAGAAAGAGAGAAGGTCCGACGGGACGTCGGCCATGCATCACCTTCGGCTCACTCGGGTCCGGCCTCCTTTACTCTTTCTGTCTCTGTCTCTCGCTCTCTCTTTCTCTCGTTCTCTCGAGAAGGAAGAGAGACGCGTACCGCCATCAACTATACACTCACAGACATACACACACGTGTACTACATCATCAACGCCATTACCATCATCGGGGCGCAGTGCGCGCGCGATTCGACGATCCCGATTCACATTATAACATATCTCTGCCCTCCTCCTCCTTTTCCTCCTTCTTCTCCTCTTCTTCTTCTTCTCTGCCGAACGATAGTACGTCTCTCGCGTGCGGCTCTTCTTTTTTAATTTTTCTCCATCGTCCTTTATATATATATATATATATGTGTACCTTCTGGCGGTAAAGCTTGTCTTTCTCGAGGCCCTCGATTCCACCCACTGGAACGATATAATACGTGCACCCCGCGCGTTCGGCTCAACGTTGAGGATTAACATTTAGCGCTCGAGTCATGATCGATTTCCTCTCTCTCTCTCTCTCTCTCTTTCTCTCTCTCTATCTCTCTTTCTCTTCTTCATGAAGAGTTTCGAGGTGGAATCTACATGCGGTCTTTTGGTTCGCCCAGAAAGATAAATAATATACGGACAAGCCTCTTGGTTTAATTGCTCGCTGTCGGGTTGACAGTCGCACTTGTGTTCGAGGGCGGGGGGGAGGGGGTTCATAAAAAAGGGACCTGACCTTCGATAAGCTCGAATCCGAGGCGCGCTTTGATTGTCGGCAAAGGTTTTAGGCTCGCGCTTCGCCTTTTATCTCTCTTATCTGATTACAATCTTTGATCGCCTTCGCTCTCCCTTGCGCTTCTTCTACGGTCGATCGAAAATCTTTTTTGTTTTATTCGCAATATCGTTAACTTCGAACCACATAATTCACGTGCTGTAGCTGTAATTCACATATTTTTTTTTTTATTTACAAAAATTAAAGGTATATACGTTTTAGTTTAAGCGATTCCACCTGTTGGGTTTAAATTGTCCGCATGAAAATTTCTTTCTCGATAAAGCACATCATTTGGAGTGCTCGGAAACGCGAGTTGCTTTGAATATCATATTTATGAATTCGATAAAATTACTTTATCTATACGTATGCGGGAACGCAATTTGCATCTTGGTGAAAAAAACTGGACTTTTTATCATATATATAAACCACGCGCAATTTTCCGAAGCGTTAAATGTAGCATAGCTTATGCTAATATTCCCCAGGCTAAGTTAAAGCCTCAATTAACGCAATTGTAAAAACGCATCGGAATTATATATTACGGCTAGCACGTCATTTCAGGAAGCGCAGTCGTTCGTGGTTTTTCAAACTCAAACATTCCCAATCCTATTAAGTGAATTGATAGCGCGCTGTACAAAGAACCAAAAGAAAAAACGAAAGAAACTGCTTAGAAAGTAATTCACATATCCGGGCAGTGGCTAAAGTCCGAATCGGCAATAAAAGAAAAAGCCCTACATATAAGCCTCATATACATCTCGCGGAACCGTTAAATGTAAAACTCGTATATCCCTTCGCCATTATTAATCCCCCGCCGCACTATCCATAATTCATCTCGCGCGCGCGCGCAAAAAAAAATAAGCAGGCCATGATCCCCACCTATTTTCCTCGAACTTTCTCACGCGACTTCGACACCTATACTCACACACACACACACACACACACACGTGTATATACACAGTATAAGCCAACCTCGGCAACAACAATTTTGCTCTCCTCGCAAAGTCTCAATCTTAGTTCGGTGTATATAAAGACGTGAGGAGGTTGACGGGACGGGGCCACGTGACGTTGATCGGCCGCTCGTTCGGCGCAAACGAGCGCATAAAAAGCCTCGTCCGCGACGCACTCGCGTGCTTCATGCAGTGTGCAGGTAAAAGGGAGAGAGAGAGAGAGAGAGAGAGAGAGGTTAAGGGGGGAAATTTCACTCGCGAGGTGTACATCTGCGAACGGTGCAGCAGGACGACGGCGGCTGAACGCATATAGGTAGGTACACGCGCGCGGCGGGAGCATATCGGCAAGTATTATAAGCTTGGCTCGAAGAAAAAGAAAAAGAAGGTACGAGCGCATAGAGAAGGAAGGAGCGAGCGAACGAGCGGAGAGCCGCTATGCGTCCGCTCGTAAATACCTCAGCGCTTTCAGCCAATTAAAACAAATCATTTTAATGCGCAACCTTTTTAATTAATGCCCCGCGCGCTCTCTTTCTTTCTCCTTTCCTCTCTCTCTCTCTCTCCTCGTTCTATCCATCTCTCTCCTATCTTTCGTTTTTATATATATATATATATCCTCTCCCACCTCTTCTATACTTACTCGAATTATTGTTTCTTAACCATTCTTTTCAGCCCATAAGAATTACTTTATGCACTTCTTGTTACATTATTTAAAGATAAGAAAAATATAAATTTGCTCGTCTTATTCCCACTGTATAAAATGAAGTCAAAAGATTTGTACCAACGAGATGTTGAGCTACATTTAACGTATCTGTATATGAATATTTTACTATTAGCCCCTTCATAGATCTGGATTAAGTAATCATGGTTGATGATATTTG
Source organism: Megastigmus dorsalis (assembly GCA_900490025.1). Classification (NCBI taxonomy): domain Eukaryota; kingdom Metazoa; phylum Arthropoda; class Insecta; order Hymenoptera; family Megastigmidae; genus Megastigmus; species Megastigmus dorsalis. The sequence continues at coordinate 53,817 of UELU01132610.1, forward strand.
AATAATTAAAATTTTACTGATCGACTGCTCATGATGAAATTTTATTATTTGTATTTATACATGAACTAGTCTGTTACTTAGGAATTCATGTTTAATAAATCAAATGATTTGATTGATTAACGTTCGATTAATATATATAACAGTAGAGTGTCTCATTTATTACAAAACAATCGATCCCTACAAGTTATAATTCCTGTGAGAAGTTGCAGAAAGAAAAATAAAGGTAAATATTGAGAAAAATTGAAAATCTATAATAATAAACGATATAATAAACCTGATTTAATTTTAACTCTTTAATAGCCAGATCGATAAAACAGGCCGTAATTTTGCTGCAATATTTATTGCTACTTCCGCAATTGTTTAGTGCCCTAAACTTTTGGTAATATGTAATTTCGCGCTTGAAATTAAGCATCATTAAATCTGCATTCTCACAAACATAACCATAAACTACGATACATCAACCGAAACTTTTGTCGTATAACTGTATTGGTGACACTTGTATTGGCCAAACGGCCATTACCACAGGTATTAATAATCAGTATTTAATATTTCAAAGACCTTAAAATAGGCCTTTTATTTTGAAATTTACAACATTTTTGATTATTCTGCATGTATGTATACAAGTATATTCCCTGTTTGTAAGCTCAAAAATCTTTAAACTAAAGTTTATAGTTTAATTGTGTAAAAGACTATGGACATTATTGAAATGGGCAATTTAATAGTTTTGAACTGACTCTGCTATGATTTGAATGAAACTAATACCTAAGTTAAAAATTGACATTATTATTCGATATTTAAAAATGATAATTAATTAATATAAAAATACACTATATATAATATAATATAAAATATATACAGACTATCAAAATTCAAATGAGTGAACGTCACTCAAAATATGTGAGTACACTGGGAAAACGTAAATCATGCATTAAACGAATCGTTTCTTACAATTTCTAATATGTACGATTTACTCACCTCAAATAACATTCATTTTTTCGTGGATTCAGTAATTTTCGAAAGATATGTACCGCAACTAGAATCGACAAATAAAATGATTTATTAAATGCATTTCATTAACATTAAATGATTATTATTTAATATAGGACATCCTTTTTCTCGGTGTACTATTGATTGTACGTTATAAGTCGTCCATCACCCAATAAATAAAACAATTTTTAATATGTAATAAATGAATATTCGCTTCGGAAAAAAATCGCTTACTCGAATATGGAGGGTAGGGATTACATGACGTGCTATCGAATACTAAAAATTAGGTTGAATTTTATTGAAAATTAATTGCTTTACATGCTGATTGAAAATTTCATACGGTGATGGACATTCGTATTAAATACCGCGATCGATACTCACCTGACCTATGGATAATAATATACATCATCCAATCAGATATACTGTTACCCAAGAAATTGAGAAAAAAAAATCAAAATTGGCTCGCTTATGAACTCTCGAACGACTGACAGGACATTACAGCTGAATCAAAGAGCCATAAATATAGAATAAGAAGAGACGCAAATGAGTCGAAGGTTCGCTAAAACGATGCAGTCGTTGATTACCGTCCCTATCTCACTCACAGACCAGCTCCGACTCTTCTATATATATGTATAGCTTGGTCGTATATATACATGTATATAAGCGTCTCGTTTCCATTCCGCATGTTTCTTCAGTCATCGCGGATGCGTGAGCAGCGGCAGCACAGCATCGATACACGCTCTCGGCAGCCCCTTCATTTCGTTCTTCTCGTCCTCGAGAGAAAAGAGGACGAGAGAGAGAGAGAGAGAGAGCGAAAGAAAGAGACAGAGAGGAGAAGAGTCAGAGAGAGATAGATAGCTCGCATCATCGCAGCCTATCTGTTGAGAGAGAGAGAGAGAGAGAGAGAGAGAGAGAGCGAAAACTGCTGCGCGGCCACGGCTATACTTAGCTACTTGATTTTAATTACACGAATTGTCACTTAGATTTACGAGTTTTTTCTCGTTGATTAGGCCGACGGCTCTCTCTTCTTCTCCTCTCTCTCTCTCTCTCTCTCTCTATCTCTCTTGAGGATGTCTCGGGGACTCACGGGCGATGTTGCGCTCGCTGTGTTCCCTTGCAGCGCCATCGAGATTTATATTTATTAACCTGCTGCCGCGCGCGCGAGCGGACCTCCAAAGTAGGGAATAGCTGCGTCCGTACGTCTGTGTGTGCGCCCGCGCGTGTGTACGAATGAAGGAGAGAGAAAGAGAGATGGAAGGAGATTGAAGACTCGGCGAGTGGACCGAGTTGCCGAGTGAAAGGGAAAGACGCGATCAATTTATAAGACTTTATTTTAACCTCTGATCAGAGCTAGTCGAACGCCGAGTCTATGTTACCTATATATACTGTACCAAGTCTTCTTATTACTGCAGCGTGATCGAGTGATTATAGAATTACAGTGGTTATCATTAAGTGTATGAGAAGTATAGATTAATTGACCAAATGTAGTCGTTACCAATAGTATACTGTTTCCTCTATTATACAAAAATTGAAATTGCAATTATTGCAGACGCATAAATCATCTATGTTGATTTTATACTTAACTTACGTTCTAGAACAATGTCAATTACAACGAATGCATTGTGAAAAGTTATAACGCTGGTTATTAGCAAACTCGTATCGTAGTACTTTTGGATTGAAACTATATCAAGCCAAGAAGAATAAGTAATTGATATAGTGTCCATTTCCCTTAGAGGTCATTCTTATAGCGCGGCCGTACATACATAAAGTCCGCAAGAAACGGCCTAAAGCTGATGGTAAAGTCAAGACACGGAAAGAGAAAAGAGGCTTTACGGAGTAGTAGCCTATCTTATAGGTGGCGTCGAAAATTCTGGCGAAATTGCGTGTAGGTCAACTTTATGGATTGTCTTATGCGTGTCCCGTCCCCCCCAAGATCTTACCTTTATCCGACACCGAGACACCCGACAAAACTTTCGCCGTGCCCACAAGCATCTTTTCATTGTCGTCCTCCTAGACAGTCTACATTTTTATTTAGTCCTGCAGCTTCGTCCTTGATCTTTCTCCTCCCTTCCTCTTGCTTTCTATTAGCTTCTTATGTCTCTTCTCTTATATTTATTGAGATTTCTACTCGTTTCTTATTGCTTATTGCGCTATACCCCCTCTGTTTCGTTCTGCTCTTATATTCCGGCGATTTAGGTTAAATGTTTCCTCTTACTTTATTTGAGGTCCGTCAAATAACTCAAATTTATTTTGTATTATTATTTTTTCTTTCCATATGAAGGGCTTTATGTGCTAGAGATATGTATAAAAAAAGAGAAATAGAATGTACGGACTAATTAATCGTTACATAAAAATAATTAGAATCAAATTGTTATTTATTGTTTGAATTCATAAAATTGTATAAGCTTTGGTAAAATTATTAAAAAATAATTTCTAAGCCGAATTAAAGAAATATAAAAATTTAAGAGTAAACATATGTATCTATAGTATACATAGGGTAAGCGCATTAGTCACGTGCATAGTTGCCTTGCCTTTGGCGTATTTTTTCGTACACTAATTGCTGTATAACTATTTTTAAGCGTCGCAAAGACTATTAATTAGTATAATATCCGATGGTAACTGACTCTGTTGTCTACTTATGGGACACGGTAACTGGCGCACTTGCTCTAGATCTTAATATTATAAAACCAATATTAAAAACACTAATAGTATAAAAATATTATGATTTATAGTAAAAGAACATACTTTACTTGCTAAGACTTATAATTTGTTTGATTGTTTCTATTCATAAAACCAAAAACCTAAAGACATCATCCTCATATACATTTAGATATAAATTTTTTCGCATGAAAATCCCTAAGTTCAATAAAGTAAAGTGAATTAGACATATTGTTGCATCTGAAATAAACTATAAATTTAACTTTAAAGTTAATTTTAAATAATAAAATTTCAAATAAACAAATTAAGGCATTAAATACAGTAGTGAAGGTTATCAGGAGTATCAGCTGGATCTGTTACCGTGAATTAAAATCTTTTCTTAATTCCGACTGATTATAAAGAATGCATATTATTTGTCATTCGTACAAACGAGTGCAATAGAATAAAACCTTATACTAGCTTATACTACGGTTTACCATGTTAAATTTTTGGTATAGTTGTTTTATTCGGTTATACTTATTTTTTTTTCAGCACATTACATTCATTAAGCCGCACGAACTTTCCTTCAAATTATCCGATCGTAATTGTAAATCAGTCCACATCTCCATTCTCTCGAGCCATTATCCAGTTTGCCATTGCCCAATAGAACGAAGCCTATACATCGGAACCTTTATATTCTCCCTCCTTCTCTTCCTTTCTTCCCCCATCCCTCTCTAATTTTGTCCATCTATCCGGGCAGCGGACGGAGAGCGAAGAAGACAGGCCGATGCGATGCTCATACGGCGCCGAAATAGTGTAACTCCCTCCCTCCATCTCTCTTTCTCTCTCCTTTCGCTCTCTCTCTCTCTCTCTCTCTCTCTCTCTCGTTTGAATTCATTCACCATCGAATGAATCACGACTCGCGCCTCGTTTCGTTCGCTCCTAATGGCGCGTTTTGTTAATGGAGCCGCCATCGTAGCGGCGGCATCGCACTCACACACGCATATGTATATGCTCGAACACGCGGCACACAAGAGAGTGAGAGAGAGAGAGAGGCGCTAAAGCGAAACCAAAACGAAACGAATCGAAACGAAAAAACTGGTTCCCCGCGCGCGTTCCTTCCATCTCTCGTTCTCTCGCTCTCGCGCGGTATATACCTCCTATATAGAAAAACGTCAGAAATCAGAGTGAGAGAGAGAGAGAGAGAGA
>UELU01132611.1:0-19741 GCA_900490025.1 Megastigmus dorsalis
ACGTGTTATTAAATGGCAGTCTGAGAAAAGAGGTTAGAGTCACTTGAAATTTCTATCCGATTTAAATCTTACTTTAAAAACTTATAGTGATAGAATTACGAACTTTACGTATAAATAATATTTATCACAAATTATTTAAAGCTTGAAAAATATGCTAGAAGTGATTATTCTTCTTTTAATTAATAAATAAATTGTGATCCTAATTACCCCAACACTGAGTGTAATTCGGGTCATTTTCAATTTTTTTATTTCAGTTTCATATAAAATAAAATGTGTTCTCAGCTAAATTTTTCTTGTGCATATTGATAGCAGATGCTATAAACTAATAAAATAATTCTTTAGAATAAAAAAAAACTGCTGTAAATAAAAGGATATAGCGGCCATAGCTTAAGTGACTCCCAATACCCCAGTCTACCCTATAGGCACAGCGTGCAGCATCAGTCTTGCGACAAGAATTAATATTAGGCACACCTCGATCAGATGTTAATTCAATTCTATAAGGTAAATAAAGAACAAAACTCTGAGTTATTCCCGACAAACTTCAAGCTTGAAGCTTAGTTCGAGCTTTATATTTTCATCATTAGGCGGGAGAGGTTCCGTTGAAGTGAAGTTTTTCCAGCTCGAGTCGCGCGCCACGCATCTCAATGCGGCTTTTCACGAGGCGCTAAACTAATTGTAAGCGTCGCTAAACGGAAAGCAGTTCTCTCTCTCTTACTCTCTCTTGTTTCGATTGCCCGAGCATAAGCTTTACCACGTCTCCCTCTCTTCTAATTTTCCGCGAAAGAAGTCGAGAGTTCGTTAGGAGATTCCGTCTCGGTTCGGCGAAATGAAATTCCTTCCCTCTCTCGACATCTTTTTTCCTCCGCTCTCCTCTTCATCTTTTTTCCCCGTCTGCTCGTCTACACACAGGGGGAACACTTCGACGATTAGCGCTTCCTGTCGTTATATACCGTTCGCTTAGTATTTTCCTTTGCTCGCGCGTAGCCATTGTCGGTAGCCGGGATAAAAAGTAATTGCGGAATTAGTGCGAGCTGATCCGACCTTTTGCACTGGCCGCGTGGGATGGCTCGCCACTCTCGTAGTAAAGTGATTAGAGGTACCGAGCAGCTTGATTTACAAGTTTTTCGCATTTCGACGGACGTTATTTGCAATTGGCTGACCGCACGTCGACTCTTACTACTGGAGCAGCTTGACGCCCGCGATTGAACGCCAATTTTTTCCCTTGGGATTTGCTCTGGTATTCATTATAGAGCTCGCATATGTGTAGTGTAAACGCAGAGAAAAAAGAAATAATCGCATTATTGATTTTCAATCTGATCTTGATGAGCTATTGGTCTTGTCGATTAAAAAAAGAACTATAATCTTAATGTCCGTAAATGTGGTACAATCTGTTCTTTCAAGGGTAGACCCTCTTCATCGACGAGCTAATTTATTGGTGGTATTCGACTGGATAAGCTGTGTATTGTTAAAGATCTGGGAATACTATGTTTGATGCTACCGTTATAGTTGCACTTATCACATTGCTCATGTAACGTAAATCTTCGGGACTCAAAAGGTTTTATCAAGCGCCTTACTGCTGACTTTAATAATCTAAAATTAATTAGTCACCTATGCAAAACTTCAATTGTGCCTAATCTTTTCTATTGTTTTCAAATAAGGTCCCCTTGCGTATCTATGCCACATAAGTTTATACGGCATCTATCTTCGAAGACTATTGAACAAAAGAGCAGGTTAAACCGCGATTATACGGAAAGAGAGATGGAATTCAATATTCGGTCTGTGCACCTGCACTACCAGCTGATTGTATTCTTGCTTATAAAGTCAGCATTTCAATTTAAAGATAGTTACGTAAATTATTTTTACCAATTGCAATTGAAAATTGTTCGTGTACTTTGAGTTAAGTCGCGATTACACATTACACAGCAAGACCAAAATTTAGATATAAGCCGGTCTAGCACTACTTGTTTTGACCGAGACAGCAAAGGTATTGTTATATCGTTATCCTTTTTGTAGCATCGCAAAATGGCCAATTGAACTATATAATAATATTTAGTCAATTACGCCAAAGTATTGGTATCGTTGAATTTGTTTGAAAAACAATATTATTACAGAATTTTTCTTTGTAATAAAATTGCACGGATATCCGGGCTGGGGTCAAGCTCTAAAGCAGTTATTAATTTCAATGTAATTTCAAGTTTTATTAACTTATAAACGAGTATAGAGGTTAAATGAAGTCACGAGCTCCACGGAGTGCAGCGTGGCTCGCGCGCGAGTATCGCACTTTGTATGCAAATAGGAAATGCTCATTCGCGGATTATGCTTTCCGCTCCGCACTTATAACAAAATATATTAAAGCGCAATAATGGGAAGAAGCTGTAGCCTTTGGTTATTATAGGTCAACTTTTATGTACTTATAGTCGAAATATTATAATAATGCAAAACGAGATATATACATATATATATATGGTATAGTTGCGCTTATTGGATAAAAAGAGCCGGCGCGTACTTAAATTCTGGCAGGCCGGATAAAATGTGGTCGAAGTTAAGCGAGCATCAACCGCACGGCAGTACGCAGTGGCGGTGGCGCAACAACCCATTTTCGCGAAGAGAGATAGAGAAAAAGAAAGTATATATAAGGCCTTATAGTCTGGCGCGTGCAGCAGCAGTCCATTCTCCGCAGGCAGCTCCCCTCCCCTCGCCGGCAACAGTAGCAGCAACAGCAGCAGCAGCGGCAGCAGCGCGAAAGCCTCGGCTCGCATAAAATCGGCAAACTTTGCCCGCAGTTTCCATATGCTGCCGAACTTTCGCAAATGTAAAACACACCGCTGCCGCGCGCCACCTACCCTATATACCCATATATACATAGATAGAGAGAGAGAGAGAGAGGGAGGGAGAAGGGGAAAGAGAGGTAGAAGAGGGGAGTGTAACAGAAGCAACAAAGCGAGCGCAGCAGATTTCCATCCTCGCGGGGACACCGTAAGCGCTTCCCGCCGTATCCGTGCACATTGCATGTGTGTGTGTAGGGTCGGTGTAAGCACTGCACACAAGTGGCCCTTCTCCTCTATCCCCGTGCTGCGGCGAAAACAAGCTCGAGCGGTGTACCGTTGCGCCGAGGCTCTATTAAGACGACCGCTGCTCTACTATATTTCTGCGGCTCTCTTTTGTGCTCGGAGCCTCGCTGTAAATGTAACTTTCGCGTATGGATGTTATTCCAATGGTCTTTGGATGGTCTTTGGCGATTGTTGTTGCCCCGGGCGCCAGATAAGAGACTCCGGAGAACAAACCGTCTTTTTTGCCTCGTTTCGCCAATGAGTTAGGCATTCGGGGGGAGCAGCAGGGGGGATATGCACTGAGTTTCGTGGGCATCTTTATCGAGGCGTTGTTACGAGTTTCTTCAGCAAGTCCTTTTGTTTCCGATTAGATCTCAAGTTTGCCACGGGATGGCTCTCTCTCTCTCTCTGTGTATGTGTGGTAATTTTGGAAAAGTTTTGGGAGTAAAGATGTGTTTGAACGGCGTGTGTTGGGCAAGAAATTTGAAACGCTTTCAAGGAGCTGATAAGTATGCCAAGTGGAACCAAATAGTTGCTAATATTTTCAATCGTTCTTTTTTATCAGATTTTAAAATCGCGGTATAATAGCGATAATGACAATAGCGCATATAACTTTAAATTTTCGTTTATTCGATTTTCGTAAATGAAGCTATAATTGTCTTTATGGATTTTCAGCAAAGTAGAATGGTCTTGTATGTACCTATATGTAGTAATTAAAAAGGGTAACTGCAACCGACTTGGTGTAAAGGTTTATCAAAGAAGTAGTGCATACATATAGACATACACTATACTCAAGTAGCCAGACTACGCTTGGATAATACCACTGAAACATAGTGTCCTATTTGCATAAGCAGCTGAATATTGGCTTTGGCGCGTAAAATTTTCGCTTTAATCCAAAGTAAGCACGATAGCGAAGCGAAAAATTAATCAAACTATAAAAAATTGATCACGCATATTCTTTATTAAATAATTTTCTTTTACCGAAAACAACAAGAAGATTCAATTAGAAATTTTCTCAGGAATGACCATCATACTTTCTCAGCTTTATATCCTGCAGGGAAAGGGGAAAAAAATCGATTTGCAACATAACGAGTTTACCTTCATTGGAAATTCCGATATACCCAAAGCCCGCCCGAGGTATAAGTTAACCGCAAAAAAGAAAAAGAAGAAGAAGAAGAAGAAGAAGAAGAAGCGAATCGTCGCCAGCCGGCCATAAAAGTAGGGAAAAGGGAAAGTATAAAAGAAGAAGTAGAAGAAGAAGAAGAAGCATCGGGTCGTCCAATTATCTCTAATCATCGACATCCGAGTCCTCAATCGGCGGCTGCAAACTCGACTTCATAACCTCTCCCCATCATCCATCCGTTTAGCTCGTTCAACTCGCGATCAAGTATTAGTATCTGGCGCCCGATCCCCCGTACCCAGCCTCTGCTCTACTTATAAAGATCCTCTGCATTGGCGCACCAAGAGACTCCCGCCGCAGCTCGCAGCAGCAGCAGCAGCAGCAGCAGCACTGCACATAGAGAGAGAGAGAGAGAGAGAGAGAGAGAGAGAGAGAGAGAAAGCGACGGTTTAAACTGTCTGCAAAGTTCACGGGATTGCCGTGCTCTAACCCCTCGAATGCGGATCCGAATTCACCCTAGCGTACGGCTGATTGCGGCAGCTCACTCTCTATACCCACGTGTACCTCACGACTATAGCCTTTATATATAGGTAGAATATACATAGAAGCCTACCTACTTCGTACTTAGGAAAAGCGCATGAGTGAGATAGAGAGAGAGAGAGAGAGAGAGAGAGAGAGAGAGAGCGAGAAGGGGTTAACTTGTGAGTCTGTGCAGCGCGGCGCGGCAGAGATGGTAACGTTTGTTGAATCGCGCGCGCGTTCGGATGCATCCGCACCTCGCGCACCCGCAAACTCTCCGATGCACTTGCACGCGCCCTACACCCCTGAATGATTCTATATTCCCTTCCGAGCCAGTTTATACATAAACAACTGAATCTCTCTCTCACACACACTGGCGACACGATGCCTTTGCAATTCCTCCTTCCACCCACTCTCTGTATCCAGGCGTGATTTCCTCCTTTGAACTCTGCCGTTTCAATCGGCCGCGTTCCACTGCAGCTGGAGCTGTGTTTATCTCTTTCGCGCCTGTCTCGCTGCGTTTCATGTAGGGACGATGCGCAGCCCATGTAAAACTTGATTGTTTTTCCTTCCTTTCCTGCGCGGTTATTGCACCGGGGATCAGCTTTGAATTTGTTCAATTCCCAGAGAATTGCTTTTACCTCGATACAGTACTTTTGGATTTAAATGCGTCGAAATGGTACAGTACGAAATCTATTGATGCCCGCACTAATTTAGTGCCTACATCGGTTATATTTAAGCGAAATATGCTAGTATTGCAGTGCTGAATTTCGGAGTAATTTAGAACAATGAATTGATTACGGAATTAATTATAGTAATTGACGCCGAGAAAAATCTGGGATTCCGATGGAGGATTTAAATGTTATATGCGCGTAATTTACCAAAGCTACACTATAACCGATATTTTATGCATACATATTTCGAGATTAAAATTAATTTAGTTTACGAGTATAGGGAGGAATAGTAATAACGCTTTGACCACTCGACTGACTACAGAATTTTGGGCATCGATTCCCATACAGAAATATTTGCAAATACATTCTGATGCCACTACTCATTAATTACGTTTATTCGTTCGAGAGTCGTAAAATAGCTTGTTGATTTATTAGTCGTAAAATTTTAATGAATAAAGCCGCTTTGTCACCTTTCGTTAAATGGAATGTGCAAAATCATGGCTTAAATATCGGCAAAGTAAATATCAAGATCGCGCATTATCGAGCGTATAAATAATTATCATCGATTAAAGTTCTAACTAATGATGCCAATAACTGGAACTTGGAATAAATCTTCGAATGGTATAATGAACAGAATTAATAATTTTCACCGGTCTCATATCTCAATTTTATTCTTATCGCGGGAGAAGTTGATGAAAATATAATTAATATGATCAATATAAGAACGTTCGAAAGTAATACCTACTGCATAGTCATTAAGTAGATACGTTCAGAAAATGGCCAGACAACACATCTAATTGGATTTTTGGACATCTCAAAATAATTGAATAGAAATGTTTGTCTCGATCGTGATTTATCTTTGAGAATAGGACAGATGGTACAGAAAAAGCGAGCATAAAACGTACGGCATTTAGTCGAAGGTAAATTAGTCGAAGTTAAAGTCGGATCTATCGACATTCCACGTTTTCTCACCGAGTGCATCGCCAACAAACGGATATCAGCGCGAGCGAACAACAACAGCAGCAGCAACAGCAGGAGAATAATTGCCCTAAAATAACTGACTTTTAGCCATACACAGGAGACAGAGGAGAGAGAGAGAGAGAGAGTAGCGGCAAGCATCCGGCAAACTTGAAGCAAATTCAACTAATTCCCTGTCAAAGGCGGCGGCGGTCCCACATAATGCAGCGGCAGCCTCGCCAACAAAAGTCTCCGATATTCATTCCAAATACAATAAAGCCCTTTATCAATGCTCCCAGCCACTCCGGCTGCACCTATAGCCTCGGCGCACATTTCGAGAATCCGCTATACATGGCATTTGGAGAAACTATACATAGAGAGAGAGAGAGAGAGAGCAGCGTCGGTAGCTTTGGAGTTAGCTCCCCCCCTTCCCCGTCCCCCTATGACTTAGATAGAGCCGAGGAGGAGGAGGAGGAGGAGGAGGAGGAGGAGGTTTAGAGAAAGAGCCGAGGGCGCGAGTTGACGGAGGAGGCTGGCGTTGGTGCCGGCGCTGCTGCTGCTGCTGCCGCTGCTGCTGCATTGTCGACGAGTAAACTCATTACGAAGGGGTTGCGCGCGTGGGTTAAGCGGAGCTGGCTGTATCTTTCGGGGTGGGAAAAGCCTATAGGGTAAGAGCAGCAGCAGGGGCTCCCTTTGGCGCTCGCGAGAAAACAGGAAAGACAGAGAGGAATGGGAGGAGAGCAGCGACGGTTTAATCGGTCAGCCGGAGGCTCTACACGTATATAGCCTCGGCTGCATGCCTCTATACCAACTGTAGACCGAGTGCAGCTCTCACTCAGTGCCTTGCGCGCGTGCTGCATTCCGCTCTGCTCCGCCGCTTGGCAATTTATCCACCTTTAAAATGTATGCAGTGGTGATATCGAGGTTAGACCTGTGTACACTGGCTCTTCTCGCCTCATCTCGTCTACTCTTCGCGTCTCTCTCGGCTCATTGATCATGGCTTTGTTAATTCCGACCACACTTTGCCATGAGAGCCGCGCGAGATTCTTCATTTTATTCTCTAGGATTTTACTTTTTAATGTGTAGGGTAGACTGTACAGGTAGAAGAAAGAATGCTGTATACTCGTAACGGCAATGTTGAGTAGAGAAATTTTCTTCGATACGGGGGGGGAGAAAGTTTTGCGTGCAGTGAAGTGCAGGCCTTTTCTGGATTCCCACTGTAGTTTATACCGAAATTATATGAGAAATTAAGCGATATTTTGTAGGGATGCGTATACCGTTATAAGATTTGAAAAAAATTATTTAACCTTTTCAGACCTGAATTTTTTCCGCAGAGGTGTAGAGAAACTAAGTTCTCAAACTAATTCTAGAATGACTCACGGTCACTTTTAAGTTGATCTTTATAATAAAATTATTTTGTAATTTTTCGGTTTGCAGCATATACGCAATAGCTTGTAACCCCATAATCACGTAAGAATAGTCACTTTAATAATGAGATGTGATACAAACGTTTAAATTATAAAAATTTCCGTTCATTTCAAATAATTCTACAAAAACCAAAATGATTAATTGGGCCAATTCCTATGGACACTGGGTATGAAATGGTTATCGTTGAATAACTTATTTTAAGAAAGTTTTGTACTTCGCTTAGCAGAAATTGCTGTACATCATTTACTGTGGTATTACATTAAATCGTGATTTTTTCTATTCTAGGGTAACCTACAAAAAACGAGGTCTCTCCTGTTTCCAGTCGTAATTATCTCCCGTACATTAAAAAAAATCCTAGACATACAACAATTTTAAGGAATAAATCTAAACCACTTACGTAGGTATAGGTAATCAATAAAGAACTTAATAAAATAGAACTTAAATTAAATAATGCTCCTCGTTTCCTCGCTGGCTATAAAAATGAATTATCTGACCCAATTTCACGCCTAAATAAAACAATGAATCCCCAATTACAAGGTGTAAAATTCTAAGAAAAAGGAGGATCGCAAGGACAAGAGATATCAGGTTGTTTCGGTCCTTTTCTCGGCGTACGTCGATAATATTCCGATGCTCCTCGGAGGCGCACGCGGGGGTGTTGCAGCATTAAATCAGGAGATTACGGCCGACACAACGGATTTTGCAGTGGCGCACAGTCGTATAGGTAGGGCTAGACTGTAGCTGGGTAGGACGAGAGAGAGAGAGAGGAGAGTTCTGCTCTAGCTTCTGGCGTGCTCGAGAAGAGAGGCTTAAACCGGCGAATCTCTGTCGGATTTCGCGAGGGGCTTCCAACTCTTCCCTTTTTTCCCTCCTTCTTCTCCATCTTCTTCTTCTTCTTATACGCTCCAGCTTCTCTTTTTTTTATGTCTTTAAAGCTAAGACACGGGCGATAAAATTCTATTGCGAATAAGTGACTTAATTGAATGTTTTCCCTCTTCGTCCCCGTTCTACTTCCTCTAAAACTTTAAACTATTTAATCAATGTTGTTGCTCGCAATCAGAATCAAGACATTTTGTCAACGGTCTACAGTCTAGATAGGAATGGTGATTTTCATCGCTTAATATTAATAATGCTAGATCCATATCTTGGAAGTACAGTCGAGTTTCGCAATTCAGAGGATATTATCCAAGATACATAGCCTCGGCTCTCAACAACCAACTTTTCACTCTGCCGAATTCACCCAAGCTACGCCCGCTGTACTTCATTAATTCAAAGCAAGACAATGCGAACTCGAGCTAGACGATTCATATAGAAAAAATTGCGCCCAAGACTATATGCATTCATCATCATTATCGTCGTCGTCGTCGTCGTCGTCGTCGTCGTAGTCGTCATCGCGATGAAATATAAAACAGCGAAAAGGGAATGTAAAAGGGGCTAAAAAGACACGGCTTTTGGTATTTACACCGCGCCAGAGTCGGCGTCGTCATTACGTCGAGCGGAGCTTTCGTCACTGCAACTCGTCGGCGCATCGCTCTTTCGAACCAATGAAATTTCCTCAATGCGACGTACGCTAACCGGAACATGGGGCGCTGCGAGAAGGGCCTCGCACTACGCGTCTTCCTCTCTCTCTCTCTCTCACTCATAATAAGTGCGCGTAGAGAAGAACCGAGAGACAAAGTGGAAAGCTGGATAGAGAGTCGGAGAAAGCGTGAATTTTCGCGTGCACTCAGTTTGGCACGCACAGGCGAGGTGAGCTGCCTTTTATCTGCCTCTATCCCTTCCTGGCTCTGCCGGTTCTCGGGGCGCATCGCGCGACTCTCTCTCTCTCTCTCTCTCTCTCATCCCCCTATATCTCTCACTGCGAGTGTTCCACATATCCCCTTCACCTACACGCGCTCTCTTTTCCAGCGGCTGCAAGACTCCGGAGAGAGAGAGAGAGAGAGAGAGAGAGAGAGACAGCATTACTGCGCATTCACATCGCCTGCATTTCCATCTGCTTAGCGGTGAAATCCGCTTTATGTTACGACTATACGAGGACGAATAGAGTGGCGTCTCTGGTGCCGCCGCTGCTGGTGGTGGCGCATCGTCTACTGATTGCGACCGGGACAGCCTCTCTTTCTCTCACTTCTGCACCCAGCTATCCGAGCGCCAGAGAGTGTGCGAATCTGTGGATTTTCGCCCCGAGTGCTGCAGCGCGTAGTTACTTTAGCACTTTTTTTTTTGTTATTTGCCTCGCTACCCGATTGCCTTTGCGAGTCTTTTCGTTACGCACTCTGCAGGCTGATCGGGAGCGACCGAGCTGATAATTCGCGTTAGTTATAGGATATCGAGCCAGCTGGGGAAGGGACAGATGCGTTGATGGTGTCGCCTGTCGAAGATCGGGGATTAACTAGTCACTCCCATATATATATATATATATATATAGGATGGAATTTTAAGTTTTCGTTTTCCGTGCAGCAGTGTACAAGAGCGAATAATCTTCTGTTTCGGTGCTCGACGCTCTGATTTTATTGAAATTCATCGCTGGAGAATAATATTCCAGGATTAACATTTTCTCTCAACAATATAAACAAATAATGCTCCTCAAATCCTCTTAAGTTCAAAAGAATCGGGACTTTTGCGGGACCAACAAAAGCATAATATCTTTAAGCACTTGAAATAAGTACAATTGGACGCCATTTAATTGCTATACCAATCAGTTTCCTCGTTATATACCGAATAACAATCATTCATTAACGGATAACAATCCATTAAATTAGTTATCTATATCTCTTTGCAAAACAAACGAATCGATCGAAAAAGCTGTAAGATATAGACGTTATAACGCTAGGAAGAAATGAATTCACACTCGGTCCGGAGCTGCCGAGTAATAAAGCTAAAATTCCTCTCTACAAATTATTACCTGCGCGTAGCCGATGAGAAATAGCGATATCCACTTAGCCAAGCGGTGGAAGAAAAATAAAGGATCGGCAATAGGGAAGCGGATTTTCAAGTATAAATTCCTATAGCTGTTTCACAGATATATATACCAATGCCAAAGAGCGCATCGATGGAACAAAAGGGGAGGGAGGCAGAGGCGGTGCGCATCATTAAATTAAATTGCCGATAGGGAAAAATAACTGAATCACCGCCGAGAAATGCGGCGGCCCTTTAGCGCTGTTTGTCAGCTATCCGCCGCCGATCGATGTTCGCTCGGAATTTTTGCTCGATTTCAGATATTATTGGCTCTCTCTCCATGGGGGGCGGATGAGGCGAGGGGCTCCTGAACAAATTTGTACGGCTCGTTTCATCCGCTTTGATCGGTGAAGCCTCGGCGCCCGACTTTGTGCTTGCGGCGCTTTAAAACTGCTCGCGCCGCGGCCGCCGCGGCAAAGTATTTTCATTAAACTCTCATTATCGAGAGTTGGGCCATCCGAGAGTAGCGGCAGCTCCGTTGCCGCTACTGCTGTTGCCGTGTGTCGCTCGCGGGATCATCCGGTCAAACGCGCGGACCCGACGGTCTGTAACATAACGCGAAAATAAAACGGTGTACATACGCGTCGCTGCTCTGACGAACGCTCTCATGTATACGAATCAATGGGAATGCGCCTCGAGACTATCGCAGCTGCTCGCAAGGTTTTTGCATCCTTTTCACCGATTATGACTTGGGATGAGTTTTTTTTTTCGTTTGCAAGGATCGAGTGGAACGGCGATGGCGTTCGAGTGAAAGTACAATGATTGTTATAAAATTTACCTTCGAATGTTTGTAGATTTTTGGAAAACTTTCTTTCTGTTTTTTAGTTTAAGTAGAAACAGACGCATATAGTAATTGTATAATAATAATACATTGACTTTTAATCACACGTTTTTTCAATTTCGTGTATTTTAGTATTTCCAGAATCAAAAACATCTGATGTCTAATGAGTATTTTACAACTACACAGTGTAATTATTGTTACTCGAACAACTTATGTTCAGCACGCAGAGTCGAATGAAGAATGCAGAAAACCGCACGAGGTGCATCCAAAAAATATAGACTGGATCTACGCAAACACTCGGTGCTCTTTTCTTTTTTCCAAGTCAGAATGGGGGGAGAGTTTCAGAAAGAGGGAGGAGGGCCTAGACTCGGTAGAGGTGCATTATTATCGAAAGCCATATTCCACAAGTATAAGCGTCACACATAACATACTTTCGCGTGCCAGATCTTTTATTCCTAGAGGCCGTCGAGCGACGACGAGGACGAGCGAAAAAGAAATTGAATGCAGTTAAAAAGGAGAGGAAAATTTTTCCTCCCCACCCTCCCTCCGGCAGAAGAAAAAAAAAAGGAGAAAGAAAGGAGCCGTGGTAGCGCGCGAGAAAGAGCAAAACGAGACCCATTTCTTTATCCGCACACACTGGCTCTCTCTCTCTCTCTCTCTCTCTCTCTCTCGACTGCAGCTTCTATTCTTTTATATATGTAGGCGCGTCGCACCTTCAATCGAGATTCGTGCGAGACTTTTCGCGCTACTTCTTTTTTTACCCCCACCCAAGCGATAAGCTCTCTTCTGGCCACGGCAGAGAGAGAGAGAGAGAGAGGGGGGGGGAGAGCGAGAATAACGATGCGAAACGGACCAGCTACGTACAGCCCCGGGCGTAGATTATACGCATCAAGATCCTCTCTCTCTCTCTCTCACTCTCTTTTTTTGCCATTTTTCCACACTCCCACAGTGTTTTCCGCTTTTTACCTTCTTCCCTCCGCGCGTCTTGTCCAGAAAGTTGAATTGTCGTCCGCGAGAGGGAGAGAGAGAAGGGGGTCGCGTTATTAAAACAGTCGCATCATTCCAGCCAGAGATAGAGAGACAGACCGAGACAGAGAGAGAGAGAGAGAGAGAGAGAGAGAGAGAGAGAGAGAGAGAAGTGACAAAAAAGGGGCAAGCAGCAAAGCTTCGCTCTCTCTCTCTCTCTCTCTCTGTCTCTGTCTCTGTCTCGGTGGCACTACATGTGCAGCGGGAGAAGAGGCCCTGGTGTGGCCGAGACAATGCAGCTGCCGATTGTTGAACGGTGAAGTTCTTCTCGCGCGAGGTTCGCTCTCTCCTAACCACCTGCATTTACCACCAGCTCCCTCTCTCTCTCTCTCTCTCTCTCTCTTGGCGCCAGTGTGTTTAGCTCGCGGTAGCACAGCAGCGGTAGCAGCAGCTGCTTTTCTTTCTTCCTTTCTTTCTTTCGTTCTTTCTTTCTTTCGCTGGCCCTTTTTTTTCTATCTGGGCTTCCGCGAGTCTCTCGCTCGCTCTCTCGCTCGCCTCAGGATTTGAATAATCGTGAATGCACTACTACTCGACGGCCGCAAGCTCGCCCCGTTGCTGCAGGAAGCTCATTAGGCATGGCCCGAAGGTAACTCTCGCTCCCACTCCCCTCGTCTCTCTCTCTCTCTCTCTCTCTCTCTCTCTCTCTCTCTCTCTCTGCTCGTGGTCTCTTGCTTATTTCCACCTCGCTTTTTTCGCCCCTTTTCTCTCGTCCTAGGCGCCCGTATAGCGAGTTTCTCCTCGTATATTTGCGCAACGGTGACATTTCGTCTAGAGAACGCGTATGCGCGTGCGTGTATGCGTGTGTTTGGTTGTGGGTGTGCGAGTCTCGCGAGAGATCTGGAGAGAAAATCTAGAATCCGCCGAGAGAAGAGGCTGAGAGAGAGAGAGAGAGAGAGAGCAATAGTTATGGAGGACGCAGGGAATGCGTGCCGCGAGAAGTATGCATATTGCGGAATTCCAAAGGGACCCGACGAGCCGCGAGCAGTGTGCAGGAAGCTCCCGCCAGGAGGAAGAGAAGAGAGAGAGAGAGAGAGAGAGAGAAAGACTGAAAGTGGCTGCCAGAGAACTGCCGGAGACTATGCAGCCGAGACACTACTTGCACACAGTGCTGCACTGCTGCTGGGCTTTAGTCCCTGGATCGCGGTGCATATTGCCTTATGCTTATGAAATAATGAGTTAGGTAGGAAAAGATGATGCAGGTTGCAGAGTGCAGGTGTATATAAGCAGCTGAGAGCGGACTACACGCTTAGAGTATAAATATCATGCGGAATTTCAAAGTCGCGGCGTCTCTATTGGCCGTATAGACTCGTGTGTAGAGTGCACACTTTTATCATCTCTATCGGGCTATACTCATGCAAAGAAAATTTAGCATCGAAATAGCTTTCCATTATCTATACAGAGAGCGCAGAAAGGAAACATATCTAGAGAGTTGGAACGTACCGGTACACGTACACAGTATATATTTTATTTCGATATTCCGAAAAGCTGCAATCGGTATTGTTCGAAATCGGATATTACTGAAATAAATGCAAATCCCTCTGATTAGGATGCCTGCGTATCTGATAGACGTAGTATAATTAGGGCAGGGAAAATCGATGAATGCCAAAGAGACAGATATATATAAGGGCTAAATATAAAAGCGATCGAAAGAAAAGACAGTAAGTATTGCATGCAGGCCTTATATACAGCAAGTGTAGCCTCTCGCGCAGAGCAATATCGTCCGAATCGATCCTAATATATTAACTCGTGTACCAGCGTAAAGCTCGTCCCGCCTCTCGGTGCACACCTATACACACACACCTCTAGGCTACATCACTTTTCAATTTTCGCCGGCGCGGCGCCTCCCAGCTCCTATACCTAAGATAGCGCGGGAGCAGCAGTAGCCGAGGCGATATCCGACTATGGTCAGAGACACCGGATCCCTTCTCTCTCTCTCTCTCTCTCTCTCACACGCCCTCAGCCGCACGGGTCTGTGAAAAAATTGAATCGTTCGGGCAAGCTGTGACCGTTCCTCTTCTCTGTCCCCCCTTCCGCGCCTCGCACACTCGCACTCGCACACATAGAAGGGAGACAGAGAGAGAGAGAGAGAGAAGAGATCGCGCTAAGCGCTGCTGAGTCGGTGCTTTTCGGCCATTCGCGATTTTTTATTCGCTCGTCATGCGAATAGAAGGGAAACTCTCCCTCTCTCTCTCTCTCTCTCTGTCTAGTTTTCACGGGAGGAAGAGAATAAATTTCTAGGGTGTGCGGGGGGCGTTGGTCGGACGGCTCTTAAGATAAATCTGAGCCTCCCACCCCGAGTTCCAGCTCGTACGAGGAAAAGAGAGAGAGAGAGAGAGAGAGAGAGGAAGCGAGCGAGCGACAGTATATGGGTGCGACGGCGAAATCCGGCAATATAGTCGAGAGCGTACTGCCCTACTATACCTAGCTCTAGTTTTCCTTTTTCACCCAGAGAGAGCAAGAGAGAGAGAGAGAGAGGAACGTGGCAGATGCGCCGCTGCCGCCGGCTTTTCACGAATTCTCCAAATCTGTTGTGCGCCACTGTGAATTCAACTGTCAAGCCTTCTTGTGTGTGTGTGTATGTGCGCGCACTGTCCACCTATTATGGGAGCAGAATATGTGGGAGGCTTTTTAATTATAGCTTTCACGTGCAGCGAAATCTAGCAATCGCATGAATCGACAGGAATGCCGAGATTTTAAGCACCGGTCTTATTTACTTCGTGGCAATATCAAAGTAATTTAAACGAAGACCTATGCGATATAGTGGGAAAAGAGATGGAAATTAGGAAAGATAAGCTTTTTAATCCGTCCATTTTGTCGGGCACGGTCCATCCCAAGAACAAACGGCACGTCTCCATGAAACGGAAACAAAAGAGTCGAAATGTGTCCCGCGGCAATAAAGAAGCTAGACAACAAGCATTTTCTCGCCTATTTACTGTCCCCGGCTATAAAATAAACAATCCGTCCGCGGACTCGCTGAGCTCTAGGCAAAAATACAGCGGGGCATGCATATACCGCTACATAACAGGATATATGTATATATATAATGGAGAGGTTATAATTTCTTGAAAAGGGCCGCGGGAGGCTTTAAACATGTAAAGCGTACATAAGCGGCGCGCATAAAATTAATCGCATCTGCACAGTTTAGAGAACAATAAAGCAGGTGGAGCAGCAGCAGCAGCAGCAGCAGCAGCAGCAATAGCGAGAGATGGAGGGGCGGAAGAGAAGGGAAAGGAATAAGGGACGAAGGGGTTGGGTGGGGGGGGGGAGGGAAGGGAAGAGAAGGAAGGCTATACGGTTAGAACAGAAGAAGCGCGTGGCTTGTCGTCCACTCTCGTGGCCAGTAAAAGCCTCCCTCCCCGGCCGCGACGAGAGAGGAAGGGACGGGGGGGGGGGGCATAAAATTATGCCGACACCGGTTAACTCCTGACCCCGCGAGCGAGCGAGCGAGCGAATCTTAACGGGCGTCGTCGTCGTTGTCATCGTAGTCGTGGCCGCTCGCGCACCTCCTCTCTCTCTCTCTCTCTCTCTCTCTTCCTGCTCTCGTCCGCAGCCGTTGAACGCCAGCGTCGGCGAGCGCATAAAATTACGCAGCTTTACGATGCCTACCCCCGGTAGCAGCGCAGCCTGGGCTATTGGTGCCGTCGCTGCAGCTCTCGCGGTGCGTTTACCCTATTGTTGCGCTTTCGCGCCACGCCGACCCTGCCTCGGGATATATAGATTTATCGCGATCTAAGCTTGCACACAAAGCTCGATCAGCTACACTTATGTGTATATACGAGGCAGCTACTTCTCGACGGCTGATTGATTTTTCCAACCGATCGCCGATGATTGCGCAGATTTTGCGATCGGAGCTGGCCATGTTTGCGCAACTCATATGGACAAATAAATATCATCATCATTCCCATTTATATACTGTGGTACGCGTTGCCCTGCCGAATGACTGTTGCAGGAGCTCCGACCTATCGAGCGTACGTGTTTCATCCCCCGAAATTAAGCTTTAGTCTATAGTACTCTCTTTCTTTCTCTCTTTGACCAGCCGCTAAACCACCACAAATATATAATATATAAATCCCCCTTGATCAAATAATCGAAAATCAATTGTCCATAGCGGTCTCTCGCCAGTACGGCAACTAATCCGAAACGATAGCGCGCGACTATATTTACATAAAGTCAGCACTTTGTCCGTTTCGAGCTGACATCCATCTCTCCGGACCAATAGGAAGCCCTAATCTATTATACCAAGTTTCGTCGCGATTTTCAGCCCCAGAGGCGGCTCGTGTGAGCGTGTGTACGTGCGTATGCGTCTGTGTGTGTGTGTGTGTGTGTGTGTGGGTGTGTGGATGGGTGTGGAAGCGATGGTCCCTTTACAGCGGCGACGAATAAAGTTGGTGAACCTCGCGGCGCGATAGTCCACGCGGTGCACTATTCGGCTCTCTCGCTCCCCAAAGAAGCCGCAGCAGCCAATTCTCACATCTCTCTCTCTCTCTCCCTCCATATATGTGTATATATAGATATATGTGTATATCCGCCACGACCAAGTTTCCTCCGCATCCTTTCGAGATATACTACAAAGGGTGGAGAACGAGAGCGAGAGAGAGAAAGAGAGAGAGAAAGAGTAGTCGGGCAGAAGAACGGAGGAGAGGAGAGGAGGTTTATTTATTTATCGCAGTCGTTCGCGAGAAATTCAGAATCGTTTCGCGGAAACTGTACTTTTACAAGTTGTACCTTGGATTTTAATTAGAAAATTTTTGCGCTAATGGAAAAGTGAGTCTTGTTAGTTTTACCTTTAGACTTTATTAAAAAAGTAAATGCCACTTATATTTTTAATATCAATATGATTAACTATTTTGCTAATTCAAGAGTTATATCAAAGGATTGGTAGGGGACAAGAATCTCTTTTCTAAATGGCCTTATTTAATATTTCACAAATCGCTTAATAAGCAGCTTTTGGGTCATTCTCGTAATAATGGGTTATATACAGCCACAAAGTAAAGTGGAAGCCGAAAATTATAAGACTTTTTTGTACGGTGGACAAAAGACGAAGATTCGAGGTTGGCAGGGAGAATACGTTCAACGAAAAGTTTAAAGAAACCGAGAACAGCAGCAGGAGAAGCAGCAGGAGGAGAAGCACCGAGTCGAAGCGTGACGAAATATGGCGGAAAAAAAATTGATAAAATTTTTCAATCTTATACGTAATAAGTACGACTCGCTCTGCTTGTCGAGGCAAAAAAGTTTTTCGCATCTCTTGCATTTTTTTTCTTCCGTTCTGTTTTATTATTGCCGCAAAAATATAAAGGAACGCGCGCGATATTTCAACGATTTCTTTTCAACCAAAGTTTCATAAGCCAAATGAGGGACTTTGTCGCTGCGCAATTGGAGGAATTATAAAACAAATTGAACTTTCGAGCTGCAACGCGTAAAGCTCGCCAATCGACGTGAGCATCGGGACGACTAATGGAATCGTCGAATTTCACGATATTCGAAACACAATTCGACTTGCGCGGCTCCGCAAGCTAAACAATCAAAATCTGACTGGACCACGCGAGTCCAAGGCTACAAGGAACGAATCAGCGCTTAGAATCTCGAATATCGATATACAATATTTGCAAAGAAAATTGATAAGTTCGAGGCAGGGAGTTCGGACTGCAGCGCGGGTAAGAGCGTGAGCGGCCGCCGGTATCCCGGTCCAATCGTCAACAGGCAGTTATACGCGTTTCCCCCTCTCTTCTCATCTCCTTCTCCACTATGAGCAAACGTTGACACTACCTATGGAGGAGCAGCGCGGAGAAGCTCCTCTCTCTCCTATAGCTATGTAGAAAGAAACCGGAGTGATTCGATAATTGAAGGCAAACAGCGGGACTAAACGGCGCGCGCGGGGCGGGAGAAGCTTTTCCTCCGCGCGTCAAAAAGAACGAGTGCCGAGCTCTCTAATCGAATTCCCCACTGGCTTTTCCTCCCATCGAGGAAAAATCGCGGGACGTCCAAGAGCCGGGATTATGAGCCGCTGCGGAACTTGGACATTCCGCGCGGATGAAATCACTGCCGGGTAATTAAAATAGTTTATACATGTTGCGCTTCCTTTTCTCGCCGCGCAATTTTGAATTTAGCGACCTCCAAGTATTCGAATCGGCGCTCAAGTGGTGCAGTCCTGGCCCTGCACGTGGAATTATAAACTGACTCTTGACAAATTTTAAGCGAAAACTGTTTGGCTCGAGTCTGGTTCAGCAGCCGAGAGGCGAATGGGAACTTAATTTGCTCGGGAATATGTGCTGCGTGGAATGATGTTGTGCGTGTGTGTGGTTGCGGGAAAAGTTGTGGGAACGGCGATTTATTAATGTTTCTATGGTAGTGTCGTGTTGGCTTTTCTCGGCTGTTCTTTTTCGAGATTTCGAGGATTTAGGGAAGAGAGCGCGTCGGTATATATATAAGTGTTCTTAACTTCATGTGGACTTTCAAATCGGTAATTCGGAGGTTATAATGTGTGAATTGTTTTGCTCACCAAAGGCTTCAAAGTCCTGGATTTAGCGAACAGTCGGCATGATTCAACCTGGAAGAAAGAAACATTAATATTTTAATCGGATTGTAAAAAATTAGAATATACACATCGTTATTTGTAAAAATGTATTTAACGGAATCTCGATATATTCTACATTTGCAGTCAATGAATGTTTCGAAAATTTTATATCGAAGTGAAAAATCATTAGGAAATGCACACATAATTTTAATGCAGCGAGTTTTTGCCCCGTCTTAGCTGGTCCACATTCTGCCAAATAATCAGCGACAACTTAAAAGTGTCAAGATAGAAAGCGCACCGGTGAAATATTTCGGCATCAGATAGAGAGACAGAGAGAGAGAGAGAGGGGGGGAGGGGGGAAAGGCAAATAAAAAAACACGGAGAAAACGAAGAGAACGAAAGAAAGGAGAGAGAGAGAGAGAGAGAGCGAGAAAAAAGAAAACAAAAGAGCGCAGAGCTCGAAAAGGGAGGTATAGAGTCTCTCGCGGATCTACAAAAGAATTTTCAAGATTATCGCCCAGCGATACTAATGAGTTCTCGTCCAAATAAACGCTACTCTCTCTCTCTCTCTGTCTCTGTCTGGCTGGCGCTTCACTCGCCGACAATAGGAAATTTCTCAATGAGCGAGTATTCTTTGGGGTAGGCGGGGTGGGTGGTGGTAGGTAGCTCGCGGCGCCGGGAAGTCGCGCTCGAGAACCAAGAGAAAAGAGCCGAGGGTGG
>UELU01132612.1:0-17101 GCA_900490025.1 Megastigmus dorsalis
GGTAGGGGAGTACTCCGGAAATTTAGGAAATTGCTCAGGCAGCTTTGGCATTATGTACTCCATACTGCGGTATTAATGTAATTCAATGTTCTTGCGACTAACAACTAAACGTATTGGTTTAGAGTTTAGTCTCGCCGTCGCTCATCACCTATACTATCGGTCTCGAGCAGAACAGAGCTGATCCAGAGTCTATACAGTGCATGGCAGCGCAATCAATATACGACAATCTCTTATAGCCGTCAGAGTCGCGCGCGCGTCCACTGCACCGTAAAGCTTTCACGCGGGGACGCGAAATTTCTCCCCTGCACACACAGCTCCGCTAGAAGGAAGAGGAGGCGTGCAGCAGCAGCAGCAGCAGCAGCCAAGAGCCTCTGTTGGAGTCGCGGGACAAATAAGAAGCGAGAGCGAGTGAATTTTGGAAGATGTGCGCTCAGTGAGCATATATATATATATATAGAAAGGGGCAAGGGCGGACGAGCCACCCACAAAGTCGGCAAAGTCCGCGACAAAGGGCCGCCGCGCTGCTGCGCCACTTGTACGATCCTTGGATCTAGGCAAATAGAACGCGAGAGAGAGAGAGAGAGAGAGAGAGAGAGAGAGAGGGGAGCCGGAGCTTTCTTTACTCACTGCAGCGAGCGCGGAGAGCAGCCCATGCTTAGCTGCTACAGTGTATACTCTGGTTCGTTACACTGCAACGGCGGCCAGTCTCCCATTATTTTCCTTTTCTCGTTCCGATGCGCGCTCAACAACTACACACACACACACACACACACTGTCTGTCTCTCTATCGCGCTCGCTCAGAAAACTGCACGCACCGATTCTTCCATATTTACCTTAATGATCGAGCGAGTGCTGCTATTTTCGCCGAGAAGCTGCCGCTGCCGAGCCTTACGCGTTATTTGCAAAAAGCATGCGAGAGGGAGACTTGCTCGGGAGTGCCGCTCGCTCGAGAATATTGCACGAGCGAATCGCCGGGGAGCTGTGTATAAGGGTATAGTCCCCTCGGCGGCGGCTGTGCACAACTTGAATTTAGACTCGGAGGTGCACTATATATACGTACACATATATGTACGTGCGAGCTCTGCTAGGTAAATCCCGTTTTCTCGGGTAAACATCGCAGACGCTTGTTTTACTAGAAGGAGCGAGTGAGTTAAGCAGGAGCGAGAGAGCATGCGACTGTGTGCATATGTAGGGAAGCTGCAGCGCGCACAACAAACCGGGCGAACGCAACGCCCGGAGAAATATACGGACAAGTTTATATATAGGGAAGAGCGCGCCGCGACCTGTGCACATCCCATCTGCAGACGTGTACAGCGGCAGCAGAAGGAGTTCGATCGCGCGTTCGATCGACTATACTGTATGTACGCGCACGATGAATTTCGCGGATGAGAGCTGCTGCTGTTGCTGCCAGCTTCTGTTCTCGTTCTCTCTATCTGCCTCTCCCTCTTATGCTCTCTGCTCTCACCGAGTGTTTACAAATATTTCGCGCTCCGCGGACCTCGAGTGTCGATAATTTTTCGCTGTCTGATTTCGGCGGCCTGTGTGTGTGCAGTGTACACTTTATAAAGCTCGGAAAGTAGGATTCGCTTCGGAGGAGAGAGAATTTACTCTATAATAATAAGTCGATGAAAATGAAATTGCTCAACTCGGAAGCGACTATGTAGAAAGGTGGCATATAAGTCGTTCTATTAAATTTATCCAAGAATATGTTGGAAAGAGATTGAAGCTGAAGGTAAGAGACTTGTATTGCGAAAAAATTGCGTATAACACTAGGTAATAAAATATTTCTGATGTAGACTATTTTTTTTTGAGAATACCGTATGTTGTGCATCTGCAGCTGTATGACAGTTTATCCGTCTTCTATTATAGCGATGAGATAATTCGATTAGACGATCTGGTTATATACCTATAGCGGCGATAAGATTTTAAAGTCGTGCGACTTCGCGGCTCAAGTTTAATAGCATCGCGAGACAGACAAGATAGAACGAGAAAAGAAGCAACCGTGACACGCCCCCCAAGTGAATTGGGTTTAGCGTCAGAACGCGGATCAAAGACGTCTGCACGTATTAAGTAGTATTAGGCTGTGTGTGTGTGTCTTTGTTTTATCTGATGAGCCGAAAACTGATTAGACTCTTTTATATCTCGAGTGCTTGTGTAATTATTATAAGTTTGGAAATAAAGTATAATTCGACGATACTCGATCAATCGACTGTCAAAACTTGCGCACTCCGTTGTATCTACTTCTGCACTACACTGCAAACATATACTTGCCAAGTCAAATCCGAGATTAGCATTGGACGTTCACGTTACTCCGCTGCGCTTTCGCGAAAATAATTTTCAATTTTGTATTTCGCATCGTTATTTTGTCGTTATAGTTTTGCACTTGCTAACTTCATTTTAAGCGTCTTACAAGTTGTTGAGCATCGATTTGTACACCACGGATGCAACGACTCGAACGAGCTGCAATTGCAATTACGAGCTCGCAATGTATAATTCTATAATTTAGCAACAACTGCGCACGCTTTATCGTGTACGGAGGATGGAAATTTTCACCGGAACAGCGCCAGCGCGTGGAGCACGAAGCCCGATCGCGGCTCAACACCGCTGCGCACGCGAGAATGTAGGTCAGTTCCGAAGAAAAAGCCAGCTCATTGGCAGTTTATCGATGAATGATCGTTAAAACTACCCGCAAAGCGCGCGTCTATCCCCTCCACGTGGCATATCGTGCAAGCGCT
Organism: Megastigmus dorsalis; assembly: GCA_900490025.1. Taxonomy (NCBI): domain Eukaryota; kingdom Metazoa; phylum Arthropoda; class Insecta; order Hymenoptera; family Megastigmidae; genus Megastigmus; species Megastigmus dorsalis. The sequence goes on from UELU01132612.1 coordinate 2,736, forward strand.
CGCGGCTTATTGTGATTTTCTGTTGGCATGACTATTATCTGAGAGAATGGCGCTCGCGAGAGAGACAGAGTTAAGTAGTTGCCGCGATGTAGCGAGAGGGTCGAGGGCCTTTTATCGGCCACAGCCAACGAGCTGCAGCCTTTATTTTATTTATACGTATATTATCCGTCTAGGAGCCATGGTATGATTCGCGCGAGCGAACGGCTCTCCTTCGACTCGTCGAGACTCGGCCTCCGCCGCGTGTGTGTGCACAGACCGAGAGAGCGAGGGACATTATGGATTCAGCGACGATGTGCCGAGCGCAAAAAAAGCAGTCTATGCTGATGAAGCGTTGCTCCGCGAAAAGAGGCTCACTCTCTCTCTCTCTCTCTCTCTTTCGTTCTCGAGATAGTTTGCGATCCAATAACCAAATAAATGGCGAAGAGCAAAAGAGGGGGGGCTGCAGCAGGTCCGGGGTTTTTGTCAATTTTGGCCACTCAGTGGAGATTACGGAACTGCGCGAGAGCTACTATGGCTCTATGTTAATAAGCGATTACCTCGTGAGTGAACGAGTGAGAGAGAGAGAGAGAGAGAGAGAGAGAGAGAGAGAGAGAGAGAGACTGGTAAAAGAGAGAGTAACGGGAGATCGCACTTGACAGATTAATACAAATGTGTACCGGCGTACAAACAAATAAATATTTGGCCTGCACGAGTGCAGAGCGACACAAGTCAAATATGTTGAAGCCGAGCAATCTCTAGCTCGACGGCAGTGGTGCTCTCTCTCTCTCTCTCTCTTCTCTTCTCTTTGCCGCTCGAGTGCCGCAGTATACGTATTACAAAGTTTGATCCCCCTCCTTCTCCTCCTGCTCGTCCTCCTCTTTCTCCTCTCGCTCCAGCTCCTCTCTTATTGCCCGAGCGAGTGCTGCACTTTTTGCGTCTTTATCGTCGGTATTGTCTCCCTCTCCCTCTCTCTCTCTCTCTCTCTCTCTCTCTCTCGTTCTCTCTACACTCGCACATCCATCCTGTATAAAAGCCACGAATGTGTCTACTGCCTACCACCATTATAAAGCAGGGCACACACATACAGAGAGATAGAGAGAGAGAGAAGCGCAAATTCGCACACACGTCGAATAATCTTGAGAGTGTGTATCATGTGTAGAGCGGAGCTGCTGTTGCTGGCGCTGGTGGTGCTGGTGGTGCTGGTGGTGCTGGTGGTGCTGGTGGTGCTGGTGGTGCGGTGCACGAGCTCGGCGTCGACGCCGCGGCAGTACAGAGGGAGAGGAGGAGTCGGTGTTTCTAGTGAGGAGCGCATGCGCTTACCCTCCCTCTCCATGTGTGTGTGAGTATGTGTGCGTCTGAGTGTGTGTGCAGTATGTACACGGCGTACATTCCCTGCAATATGTACCGAGTATACCTCACGGTTGACTTTCCGCTGTTTGATTCTTGAATCACTCTGTATACCAGAAATGGTTAATCGCAGGTTAAATATTTTGGCCAGAGCCGCGAGCTAAGCTCTCTCTCTCTCTCTCTCTCTCTCTCTCTCGCTTTGCTATAACGCCCTAATATATAAGAACTGAGAGAGAGGAAGAGTAAGAGAGACTCTCCAACGCTATGCAAGCATAATAATAGCTACAACCATAACTGCGGCTCCAACTCGCGTTTGGCCTTGCTATTGGCTATCGGCTATCGACTATCGGTTATCGAGGAGGAGTAGAGAGCAGACAAAGAGAGACAGAGAGTGAATTTTTCTAACGCATGCACCGAGAGGGAGAGCGAGGGAGATGAATATTTCCGCGAGGCGCCTCCCGCGCGCTTTTAATCACTGCTCTCCAGCCTCTCTCTCTCTCTCTAGATATATATATATATATAGGTATTGGTATTCGCCGAGCAGTTGTTTCGCCAGGCCAAACGGCCCGTGTAGACAATCAATATTTTCTGAAAACGCGCGCTCGCGCCCAAGCGACTGTTTAAGCACAAACAAGCTGCTACTGCATCACCGCTGCTGCAAGTGCCAAGCTTAACCAGCTTGACAGATAATGAACTTTGCTCTCTCTCTCTCTCTCTCTCTCTATCTCTCTCACTCTCACTCTCTCGTAAAAAGCGACCCTTCCACAATTTGAGCTCTGCAAGTCATGTACGAATTAGCCTGGCTATGTATATATATATATATATGTACGGTGTATGTGTATAGAGGCCAATCCCAGTCGATAAAGCAAGCGCGTACGAGGATCGATTAATCCGGGCTCAATTTGCATAAGCTAATATTGTCCGCACGAGTGTGGATATTATCGCCAAATTTGAGCCCCGACTCGACTCGTTTCGAGACTGAGAGAGAGAGAAAGAGAGAGATAGAGATAGAAGAAGAGAGTATAATATATATATAGAGTCGAGATAAGAGCCGAGGAGTTTTGCAGGGTACCGACGGACGCAGGCGACAGGCCAGAGGTTCCGCGCACACCTATATATATATATACCTATATCGCAGAGTAGAGAGTGATGAGGGAGCGAGGGGCAAGGTGAGCTGCTAGTCTCAACGCTGCTGTTGCTGCTGCTGCTGCTGCAGAGCCACTTGTCCAAACAGAATAAGAATAAGAAGAGAGAGAGAGAGAGAGAGAGAGAGAGAGAGAGAGAGAGAGAGCGGAGGAACTTACGTGACTCGAATGTGCTTCAAAATGAGCACTGGAACATCTGAGCCCGCGCGCTCGATTTTTCGACATTCGCGCGCGCCGCAGTGCCGAGCTGTGTCAATAATCATAATGTAAGCTCTTTCTCTCGGACTGACTCGCCGACTCGAGCCACTCGCTCAATTCTTGTAAGCTTCTACACCTTTTTTTTCTTCTTTTTCTTTCGGTCGACAACGGTATATCTCGAAATACGTCTCTTATAATATGGCTGTTCATTTGCGTTACGACGTTCAGAGGCCATCGGGGATAGGTTTAGTTGAGCGGTGACTATATGCGACTACCGGATTGAACGAAAAATCCGGTGCAGGCTGCGTCTCGTTATCGTCGCGCTCGACGGTCCAATAAAGAGAATGAAATCGCTCGCGAATAACTGCAACCGCGCGCTACCTCTCCGCAATCTATATAATACACGAGGCGATAAGGTACCGCGATGCAGTAATCCGTCGCGCGCGAGATTTCGATGCGAGAGCTGCTCGCGCGTCTGCAATTACGAAACGAGCATCGGCGTGTTCTTTTTTTTCCAATATATATATACATATAACTGGCACTCGTCGTCACAATTATATATGCGCGTATATAACAGAATATTTTTCCTTTTCCCTATACCTCGGTTCTTACACGTTTTTGTCGCTCCGCCAGCCTATGTTATCCCCGGGGGCCATAAATACGTTGGAGTGAGCGATAAGCGAGTGCGGAGAGGAACAAGAGAGAGAAAGAGAGAGACGGACAAAGATAAGATACAGAGGTGCACACGTATGTATAGGTAGGTTATTGCGCGCAAAGCGCGTCGAAGCCGTCAAGTCGCCGCCACAGGATGAAACAGCCGCTTTACGACTCTCTCTCTCCTCTCTCTCTCTCTCTCTCTCTCTGTGACTCTGACTCTTCTCTCTTGAACCGCGCCGAATTATCACGAAATAAGAGAGCTGAAAAATCGCCAAGAGCTGCGGTGCGATATTCTCGAGTCCGTATATATGTATACGCTCGCAAGTATTGGTTGTGTTTGTCTCGCTCGCTGCACGCCGTGACGAGAATTCCTCGAAAGCCGTCGCACGACGGGAGAAATTACAATATTATCTCTTATCTGGCACTTCCAATTTCTTAGTTTCCAGAGAGAGAGAGAGAACGAGACGCCAACAATAGTCTCGAATGGCGAGATAGCGCTGCGAGACGATTCTCTATCTCATGGCATGTATTATCTGGAGCGCTAGAAATTTTCCTCTTCCTTTTTTGCCCCGAACGCGCAAGTCCCTTGGGGATTTTCTGAAAAGATGGTAATCTATATAGATGAGAGTAGCTAAGAATTTGGCGATTGTTATATAGTAGATTTGATTGTAGACAAATTGTTGACGCTCGTTTTTCTATAGCATTATCACCGATATATATATATATATAAGGAATGTACATTACTCATAACCATATTCAAAGAATTTCAAAAATTCACGTTAAATACTTAAACCAAGTAATAAACCACTCTATAACGTCGTTTTAAAGACTGTCAATTAATACTTACTCCAAAACTGTTTCAATGTATTATTATAAAGTTCTTTGAACGGCGCAATGTTTACGAAATATTTTTTTACAAACCTACTTATTAATAACAATTGAACAAGTATATGAACACGCATAAATAGATACAAGCTTTCAAGATATTCTCACTCACAGAGTTTACATTAACCCAAATGTTCAAGCTGTGTATTCAATTCTAATAATATTTAGCGTGCATTTTTTTCAATATATATAGTCATCGAGATTGTAAACAGATAATTCGGTATGTGTTAATTAATAACAATTTAGATTCGACTTAATAATTATAAAGAAGAATTCTCGACCATAATAAAAGTCCTATCTCTTCTTGGTACTTTTGCGGAGGCTAAGGTCACAATCGTAAAAATTATCATTTAGGAAATTAGAGGCTTTATTATAAGCTACAATGAAATTCCAGATTTATGCTTATGATTATATTACTCGTCAGACAGCAGACAATCTTTTCCATCGCCTTTGTGTGTAGGTCTGCTCGTGATAAATGTATCGTACGATGCAGTATATCGCACTGATTCACTTATACGCGATTTTTAAACGGGCAGACTAGAAGTTGTTGTATTGAATCATGGGGAATATCCCAGCCCTAGTAGAAATTGAAACATTTATATAAAGTGACCACAAATCTATGACTAGTTGACTCTTCTTTACTTGCAATGAAATGTTTTTGCAGAAACCTCAGTTCCTCGTGTGGAACATTACATGTTTCATGGATGGTGCAAACACGGAGAAAAATAGTTCACTAAAAATTGCGAGAAACTTCATGAAAAATTACTATAATATTCAGCAATGGTGAGACAGAGTCGCTGTTTACTAATGTTTAGTAGACAATATAGTAAAGTTGAAGTATGCTAAGTTCTAAAAAATATTATTTTAATAATTAGTATACCAGCATTGAAATTTTTAATTTATTTACTCTTAATTATTACTATACCAGAAGAATGTTTTTAAAAACTAAAATAAATTTTGAATTCAATATACTATATGTTTTTCTATGTAATGAAACGCGGAGAATTCTTATTTTCTAGAATTATCAAATTAAATCTGAATTCATATTCCATTTTTTGACGTACTTATTTTAGACAGTTTACTTATTCGATTCGCAACGCATTTTTATTTTACATTTTAAAGACGCTCGCCTGTTCTTGTTTTCGTAAGCATATAAAACCACCTACAAAATTTATAATACCTAACTTCACTAAACTGATGTATCGCTACTTTAACGCATAATCGCATGTAAGAGATATAGTTGTTGAAAGTTCTCTTATATACTAACCGAGTCAATTTCAGACCACTTGCGAGAGCCTTCATAAGCTGTGCAGAAAGTCCGTAGCCGCTTGGTGGAGACTTCCTGCACAAGTGCTACTTTTTCATTTTGACAAATTCATGAAAACAATTCCGAAACGCCTTTACCTAGTGATTACTGAACAAATAAAAAAAACATAGATTTAGCATCTACTTTCTAAATTATTACTATACTTTATATCAAATATTAAAAGCATGGTATACCAATTTCAAAAGTAATATTTTTTAGTGTATAAATAACTGATTTTACTATACTGTTTAGCAAAATTCATAATATTATTTACTAAATTAAAAAATAAAGTTATTGAAATTTTACTGCGTATAATTTTTAGTATACACGTTAGCAATTTTTAGTTACTACTCTAATCATTTATTGAATGTATGCTAATAAGTTTTATAATTATTGTAAAGTTTCTCATAATTTGGCTCTGTCTCGCCATTAGCGAAGATTATAGTATTATTTTAAAGAGAGTATTTTTCTTCGTGTATCTTATAGGTACCAAATGTATAACATTTCTTAATAAATTACTTGTCCGCTGAAGCTCTCGTTCATACAATGCAAAAAGTGAAATATTTAAGGCAAAAATTGAGGGTGCGTAGAGCCTAATGCACATTACGAGAGCCAATGAGAAATATAACCGAACTTTATATTTACATAAACTTGATTAAGAGTTTATAAATATAAACTGTAATATTAAAAAGTAAGTGAAATGAAGCGAAATGGCGAAGTAGAACGTTGGGAATAAGGCGCATTGATAAGTCGCGCAGGTGACGTATATAGGCAAAAGAGCCGCGCGATGAGATAGCACCAGAAATTACTTGGAAGAGGAGAACAGGGCGTAAAAGTGGTTGGACATCCGGTGCGCAATATACGTACTCGCGTACTAAAACTATGCTCTCTTTCGTTCTCTTCACATTACATTAACAGCTGCACTAGCGCGACTAACGACTCTCTCTCTCTCTCTCGCTCTCTCTCTATCTCTATCTCTTTCTCTTTGTCTCTCTCTCTCTCTCTGCTAACAGTTTGACAGTGTCATCACCGCGGCGGCGGCGGCGGCGGCACGGAGCGAAAAAGCGAAGAAGCCGAGCGATCGGGAGGGAAAAGGAAGTCGGTCCGCGGGCATGTTTTAAAAGTGTGCAAACACCAGGCGAGGGAGCGACGAGCGAGAGAGAGCGAGAGAGAGAGAGAGAGAGAGAGTGAGAGAGTCGACCGGCTATCCATTAGCCCCCTCAATTATTCGGAGTGGTATTCCGCGGGAGAAAGGTAAAGACGTTATACACAGGCAAGAAGAGAGAGAGAGAGAGAGCTGCTTCCTTTTGTTAGCCGAAAGAAGAAGAAGACGAGGGAGAAGAGCTGGCGGTGGAAAGGAGGAGAAGCGTAGTCGGCATGCTCTTCGAGCATCTTTACCGAATCGTACGTCCGACTGCCTTATGGGGACCTAAAGAAAACAGAAAAAAGGAAATTCGAGTGAAAGGCGAGAGAGAGAGAGAGAGAGAGAGAGAGAGAATAAGGGAGGGCGTAAAATTGTAAAGTCGATTGAAAAATCACCGCTGCAGATTTTTCCCAGGTAATTAAAGCAAATATGTACCAGGCTAGCTCCTCGTGCAGTAGCAGCAGCTCTGCAGCGCATGTACATGAATTTCGCACCGGAAAAACGGGGGCGACGGCGGCAACGACTTGGACGTGCGGAGAGAGAGAGAGAGAGAGAGAGAGAGAGAGAGAGAGAGAGAGAAGGAAAGGGGGGACGCCCGGCTGCGCGATCCGCTAATTTAAGAATTTGCTTCGTTAGACAAATCGAGTACGGCTCGTTGCCTCTCCGGTATACGCCGGGTGGATACAATTAATTAACGGAATCGTCCAAGACTCGCGCGGGCGCGACTTCAGCGCAGCTTTTTTTTTTTATTCGCGAGCGAATAATTAGGGAGAGGACCCGCCGCTTTGTTCCGGATATCGGTGCCTGCTATTAATTAACTGAACTCTCTCTCTCTCTCTCGAGCTCATCCCATTAAGATGGAGAGAAACTTTTCTCGTCAACCAAAACGAATTAAAATGGAATTAATCCGCGGTTCGAGTTTGTTACGCGCCGTAAGCACAACCGTGTCATGCGGATTGTCCATGCAGACTCGGGCGAATCGGTGCGTGAATCAGGTGCGGCTCTCTCTCCCCCAAAAAAGCCGAGAGAATGGCATCGTGTATATTATAGGAGAGCGATGCACAATTTTGCCGCGCAGGAAAGAACAATCTTGGGTGTGCGCTCGTCGCTCCGTGTCTTATCTGGCCGCGTGTACAGCGAGCAAGGCGATGTAACGTAAAGGCAAACATCCATATATCTCGAGGTGAGTGCGTATATACATACATATATATAGCGTATATGTATGTAGAGGCGAGTCGAGGCGAGAGGAAACTTTGGAGCGCGAGAGAAGAAAGTGCGTCATGTATGTATGCGAGCGCGCTTTCCTTATGTTTTCCCCCGCACGCGGTAGACGCATCACGGAATCCTCTGCGCGCTTCTTTGTGACCGCGTGCAGCACGGCCGCGGAGAGCCTGCAGTGCGCGCATATAGCCATGAGAGAGGGCAGAAATTCCGAAGAGAGAGAGAGAGAGAGATAATGGAATTATCGTCTGCATCGTCGTCATCGGCGCGCGCGCGAGGCTGTGCCGATCGATCCGGGACAAAAGGTCGATATTTTACAACGCGTTCCGCGCGATTCGCGTCAGCCGTCGGCACATCGCATCGCGCAGCTTAGCCCGTTGGTGCATCAGTGCAGTATGGCAGCAGCGAGAGATGAGCTCTTGAGTTCTTTCTCTCTCTCACTCTCGGCTTCGCTCGGCGATCATCAACCGCGGCGCATATAACGTTCATTACTCCGGTTAACGTTGCACCGCATATATATATATCTGTTAGACGTCCCACATCTGAGACATTAACAACCTTTCAACACCGACGATCTCATCGTAGAAGTTTTTCATTCTATCATTGCTCAAAATCGCACGGTTGTGTTTCGACAATCTTTTAATAACTTTTCGATATAGTATCCGTAAAGTAGCACTTTACGGACTGTTTTCAAGCCTTAAAGTGCTACTTTATGGACACCTGTATGTAAAGTTCAAAAATCTTCAAAACAGTCCGTAAAGTCGAGCTTTACGGATACTATATCGAAAAATATGGTTTGCACCTCGGCCGTAAAACTTTTCGGCCTAGGTACAAAAAGTACTATTAAGGTGAATGTCCCAATTTCTACTCACTTAAGCCCTATTTCTACTCACATAGTCTTGCTTTTGTAATAGGTGTTGTATTTACTTCATAATCTTATAATTAGTTCTTTTTAATTGATTAAATATGTTTGCAAATATTTGAATGATTTAGAAATACGTTTGATATTTTTAATAACATAAAAAAGACTAAATGAGTAGAAATAGGGACGTGAGTAGAAATTGGGATGTGAGTAGAAATTGGGACATTCACCTTAATAACCGCTTAATATATAAGTACTTCTATAAACGCTGTGCCTAAAAAGAAACGATGTCCGCAATAACAGCATTTCCGCACTTTTAGAATAAACTGCGCATTATTTCATTCTATAAAGGATTTGCGCAAAAGGTCCGCAACTCTACATACCTATATTGTATATATATATAAACGCGATTAGCCGCGCTTCTATCTATGAAAAAAAAGTTGAGTTTTCAATAAAGTCGCGCGAGAAGAGAAGAGGAGAGTGTTTTATAGCGTCGGCGTCGTCGGTGCGCACATAGCCGGGGCCAAGCTTGACGTCGAGGTCAAGCTGCCTATATGCACGTAAAAAGGTACACGTAATTACACGGGACTCGGAGATCGATTCGCCGGCTATGGGTAATGAATCTTTTACGAGCCCACGCCAACTCGGAACGCGATCCCTGCTCGCTGCGAACCCGAGGCTGCTGCACAAGAGAACGAGAGAGAGAGAGAGAGAGAGAGAGAGAGAGAGAGAGAGAGAGAGAGAGAGGTTGGTCGGTAGGTAGTCGCTGACCTTCCTCGCGCGTAGTCGCTCGGACAACGGGGATATATAACGGCCCTCGAGGCATCGGTGGAGATAACGTACGTGCCAACAGCAGAGACACAGAGCAAAGGAGCAAAGAGAACGCTCGCGCGCGCGCCACGGACGATCGAGTGCATGTCCATATGTACATGTATAGGGAGCGACGACAGTCCCCAGTCCCGCAGTCTCTCGGTCGCTTTGGTAATGGAGAATCTCTCGATCCCCGACGCTGCAGCTCCTGGTGGTGGTGCTGCCTCTAGGAAGCGCGTCTCGGCCACTGCACAGGCAGAGGGAGAGACTAGTAGAGTAGAGAAGAGAGAGAGAGAGAGAGAGAGAGAGAGAGCCCGGGCCCTCGCTCTGCTTTCCTCCCTCGGAGCTGAGAAGAGCTCTGGCAGTTGGCTCGGCTGGCGCTTGTAGCCGGAATTGTTTGCTCAATCTATAGGAGGTAGTGCAGGCTCTCTCTCGCTCTCTGCGAAGCAACATCGGCCCCTGCAAGCTCGAGCTAGCCTAGGCTTACTCACACCCCATGTCTCTCTCTCTCTCTCTCTCTCTCTCTCTCCACTCGAGAGCTGCTGCTCCTCCGCACCGACAGCACCACCAGCAGAAGCAGCAGAAGCAGAAGCAGAAGCAGCAGCAGCAGCAGCAGCAGCAGCCAGTCAGTCAAGCCGAGGAAAGCGAGTCCGCGAAGGCTCGATTATCGATTTCGCGTTCCCTCGCAAGACCCCTGTGCAGACGACGACGACGCCGCGCGCGCTTATATCTCTCTCGGCTTCCGAGCTGCCACCGCTGACGCTTTATCTTGCCCTATACGAGCTCCAGCTCGAGCACGACGCCGCGCGCGCGTCCACATATATACATATATATATCGTGAGTCACGAAGTGCCAGCCGTTGAATAATTAAAGCCTATATATATATAAGCGCTGCACCTCGACGAGTCGAGGCGCGAGAGAAGGTTAAAGGTGAGACATATGCCGCACGCGAGCCGCGAGCTGCAGCAACGCGCTGCACTTGACGCATATGCACGAGGTGGCAGCGTTTGCACACGTAAGGCGAAAGCTCGACCTGTCAACCACCCACTGCACTCACTCCCTTCGCACAAGTCTTGGCCCTGTGCATATGCTACTCTTTGCACAGCTTGACGCTCGCCTATAAACAGCGCTCCATTTCGATGTAAGCAAAGCAATTATATGCACATTTGGTTGGCTAAACAGGCTCGAGCTGTGCCTCGCGCTAATGCGAAGTGGAGAATGAATAACGCGCGCGCGGGGGTATACGTGCACTGCTTTGGCTGCGCGAGACGAGTAAATGAAAATGACGTTTTGCCGCCATATATGTGCAGTTGATCCGATGTAAATATAGTTCTTTTTATACGGAATTCACGTTACTTGCGATTTTTTATGAGTACATATACATCATACCTATATGTATATCGAGTTGTGACGAAAGTATAATCAAAATATGGTATATTAAAGCGATTTTTGTCAATATACAGGCGTATACGTTGTTTCGTTTATCGCAGCAATATTGTTCCTACAATCTTGGTATATATTGGTTGGCAAATGTTATCTTATTTGTATATTCATGCGCATGAATGTTTCAATACTATTATTATACCTACTGTTTGTCTTACCGGGTGTCGAAAACAATATTTGATACAATTGTACAATTGATGTTCATATGCCATTCGACGGAATCGATTAAGACTGGTCCACAGCTACTTTTTTTATGGTATAAGCATCCAATCCAGAACCAAAAGATGTACTCTCTTCAAAATATTTATGTAGCACGCAGAACTCAATCTACTAATATATTTTAATGATTATAACAATATTCCAGTATACCGATGAAAATGCGAAATTCAACATCCCCACGGTGCACACCGGTCAGAAAATGTTGAATAAAAAAAAAATGGTCAAAACAATAGACAAGAGAGAGCAAAACGAAGAGACGAATGGTCGGGAAAATAAAAATGCTCGGAAAAAGAAAAAGAAGAAGAGGAAGAATTAGAAGAGGTGGAGGAGGAGAGGAGAAGAAGTTCCTCTCTCGACTTGCATGTCGTCCGTCTCTTTCTCCCGCGGGCGTCTGAATTCGCGACGCCCGAGCTTGCCGCTTGCACGACTTGCGCGCAGTTTATGAACTATGTAGAGAGGAGAGCGAGAGGGTCAAAGTCTGGCACAGCATTCGTGTCGAAGGCGGCGGCGACAGCTCGGGAGCGTATAAAAAATCTCGAGGCAGCAGCAGCAGCACGCAAGTCTCTCTCTCTCTCTCTCTCTCGCGAGCGCGCAGCACTTATGGAGGGCACATGCCTGCATATTTCATGAGCAAATAGACTTAACGTTCAGCTGCCACCCTTTACCCCTCGACTGCTGCTGCCGCTGCTGCTGCTGCTGCCGCCGCCACCGCTCTCTCTCTCTCTCTCCCTCTCTCTCGGAGAAGCTCTGGCCCCGGCGATGGCCTCCTCCGCTGCTATATATACTCATCGTGGCCCCGCGACTTCGTGCAACGCAGCGAGCAGGGCAGCTTTCGGTTGACCGCGCGACAGCCGAGAGTTCGGTCCGCGGTCGAGGCCTAATTAGAGGACATCTTATACGCGTTCGGCTAATGTTGTGCGCCGCGGTGGCGGCGGCGGTCTTGGGGAGTGGACTGCGCGCGAAATGTCGTTCAACCCAGATATCAATCGGTGCAAATAACACAGCTCGATCACCGATAAGGATCGATCGATAAGATGCGCGCTGCCGACAGTTACTGCAGTTATTTACTGCAGATTATTAGTCAGACATGAGCGATCCGAAATTAGATCGCCCTCGGGATAATGTATATATCCGCGCACGATCTGGCTCGACGCATATAGACTGACGCCAATTAAGACAATCTTCGCTCGGCCGATCGATTCTGCAAACGATTATAACGAGGAGAAAGATTTCGCAACACTAATACGTGTGATGTCTAAGTGTGTGTGCAGTATTGTCTCGGTGGCTGCCTCGAGATTGCTGCATATTTTAATTTGTCCATATATATACTTATTATAATTAATTTTTTATATCTTATATAAACGGAAAGAAATAGTTTTTTGGAGCAACCAACATGTGTTGGTTGGCATAGGTTAGGATAGTTTAAATTAAATTCATTGATCTTGTAATTGAAACTTTTTATATATTATGTAAACGCAAATAAACATAATTCTTCATATTTTACTTATTATGATACGGTTATTGCAACAATTTCAACAATAAACGATAGTATGCTTAACATTCAACGAATATTTCTTGACTGTATTTACCAACTAGTTGGTTGGCGCTGCGAACTATTTTTTTCATAAAAAAACAATTAAAGTAAAGTCTACTTGTTCGCGAGTGTTAAGGATTCGTTGTCGATGAATTTGTATAGCAAATTCACATTCAAAATTATTATACATATTCTCATGAAGATATAGCGACTAAGCTTCGCAACTCTATAACAATATTCCCAATATGCAGCAGGAGACTCGGCTCGAAAGTTCATCATCGCTCGTCCCGTGCAGCAGCAGTAGCGACTCGCCCCAAACTCATCCCCCTCCCCCAGCAATCCAAGCGAGATTTCAGAGAAAAAGCGCCAGAGGCCCTATATATATATATATATATAAGAGAGCGATCGAAGGGATGAAGGAAGAGGAGGAGGAGGAGGAGGAGGAGGGGGGGGGATGGGATATATATGCGGGTATCGTTCGCGCGATTCCCATGATCCGGCCGTGATGGCCAGTCGAGCGGTGCGTATACACATTGTGCGTAGGTGTGAGGAGAGCCGCGCGGAATCTCGGCTCCGTACTCTCTGCGCGCGCGGAATGTTTTGACAGGCGCTCCCGGCACGTGCAGGCGGCGGCCGATGAGCGAGGACTGCGCGCACGCAGGAGAGCTGTTTGTAAAACATCGCCGGCTCCTTTGTCGCAGAGCCGATATTAACCCGCCTTAGCGCGTGACACGTGACCGCCCGATTGCGCGCTATATAGCATTCAATTGCTGCGGCTCGAGCACTCGGTACCCCTCCCTCTTCTTCTTCTTCTCTCTCGTGCAAGCGACGATCTCTTATATATACATATATATACCAGGGCTTCATTCAGACCCACTGTGCTGCAGTGCATTAAGCGAGCGAGTCTCAGCTGCTGTCCGATAAGCTCGTTAATAAGCGACATATCAAGATAACTAATTGCAATGATTATATATCCTCCTTAGATCGCATTGTTTGGATTTGCCTTCGGCGCAGTTGATATACTTATACGCTATTATTATCTTCGATCGGTTTAAAGCTTTACCTTCATTTTCCATATAATATGAAACTTGGTTTATTGTAAGAGCGGTTCTTTTTATTTATTGATTTATTCACCATTAATTTTACATTGTTGTGTATACACGAGTAAAGTTTTTAATAAAGGCACAAATGAAAGGTATCTATAGGCCAGGTATCATAAAAAAACTCTGTCTATCAACGACAAAAAGATCCGTTTACCTCAGAAATATAATTATTTATTAAATTATTTCATAAGTTAAATAACAGAAAAATAAAGACTTAAAAAATTAAAAGGTACATTTTCCCTATTAACCCTTTCAGTCACAGAAGCCTATATATATATACAGGCTACCTATTTTTTTTATTTTGCTCGTCATTTTTTTAATATCTCATTAAAAATCCTGAAACTTCTGCATTTTTAGTTACTTTAGTGTTGATAGAACATAAAAATAGAGTTAGATAGACATAAAAAAGATAAAATTGGTCCATCTTTGAGAAAAATGAAGAAAAAGTTTTCTTTTTGAATTTTCACCGTGAAAATGGGAAAATTCCGGAAAATGAAATGTACCATTGGAAAG
>UELU01132647.1:0-19496 GCA_900490025.1 Megastigmus dorsalis
GGGGGGGGGGGGGGCATCTGGGGTACTTTCCTTGTCAGAGGAGAAATGGTAAGAAGTGAAGAAGAAGAGACGACCACGTCAGGAGTCTCAGACAAAACCTTGGCAGCAGCCTCGGAAACAGCGTGGACGGCCTGCTATGCCGAATGCTCTTATTGTCCAGAAGAAAGATGAGGGTATGAGCTATGCAGAGATCCTGAGTCACATCAGGAATGACAACGCACTGAAGGGGGTCAGCACCTCAGTGCAAAAAGTACGCAGGACGAACGCAGGAAGCCTGCTGTTAGTACTTACAAAGGAAAGCTCTGTAAAGATACCTGAACTGCACCAGATCCAGAATGCGTTCGGAGAGAACGCCATCGTTAAGTCCGTAGTCCAGGAAGTCGATGTACAACTCAAGGATGTGGACGAGATCACGACGAAAGAGGAAGTCGTGAATGCCATCCAGAGAGATTTAGGTGCTGATAGAAGTGTAACATCAGCTTCAATCCGATCGTTGCATCCCACGTACAATGGAACGCAGACAGCTGTCGTAAGACTGTTAGCATCGGTAGCAAAAAAGCTCCTGGAGCAAAAGAACATCCGAATTGGATGGACTTACTGTAGAATCAGGGAGTTGGTGAGGCCACTAAAGTTCTTTAAGTGCTGGAACTTCGGACATATATTTCGAAGCTGCAACAATGAAGTGGACAGGTCAAAAAGCTGTGTCAAATGTGGAGGTGAAGGACACAAATTTGCAGAGTGCAGCGCTAATGGACATTGCATGCCATGCGCTGCGAAAGGCAGAAAGGAACCCGTGAATCACATAGCGGGTAGAAGTCGATGTCTGGCGTACGTGCAGGCACTCCAGGCGACTACTAAACGTCGAAAATGAGAGTACTCCACTTAAACCTCCAACACTGTGAAGCCGTACAGGATCTGCTTATGCAGACAGTACGAGAGCTGCAGCCGGATTTAATCATCCTCTCAGAACCCTACAGACAGCTGAATACTCATCCTTGGGCGTCTGATGAAAGTGGTACAGTGGCGATCTGGTCATGCCGAAAGTCCCCGTTCCAGGACACTGCAGGAGAGACCGATCGTGAGTTTGTGAGGGTGAAAGTCAAAGGAGTGCATTACTACAGTTATTATGCTCCGCCCAGATGGAAGATTGAGGAGTTCGAGGATTTTCTTGACAGACTGATTAGAGACGCGCAGGGCCGTGTCCCAGTAACCATCGCTGGGGATTTTAATGCCTGGACAGTTGACTGGGGCTGTAAGAAGACAATTAAGAGGGAGTAGGCTATGCCTGAGGCAATGTCCGCGATGGACGTAGTACTGCTTAATATTGGCACCAAACCAACTTTCGTGAAGGGTGAAGCATCATCCATTGTGGATCTTACATTTGTAAGCAGCAGCTTTATGCGCGCAAACCGCTCTTCGTGGACGGTTAGTGATATAAACACCCACAGCGACCATCAAGCCATTCTGTGGGAGATACAGACTAGCCCCAAGCGGGAATCAAAGCTATCAAAGACCAACTCGAGAGGATGGAGAACCCAACTGTTCAACGGACAACTTTTCTGCGAGGCTCCGAACACCAGTCCAATATCGGATGGAAATGCAACAGATAAGGTGGAGGAGGTCATGCGGAGGGTAACCGAAGCGTGTGATACCATAATACCGCAGAAAAGAGATGTGGACCGCCGACCTCCAGTGCACTGGTGGAGCGAGGACATAGCCGGGCTCCGTAAGGAGTGCCATCAAACTCGACGACTAGCTCAGCGCGCTCGAGGCAAACCAACGTTCCCTGCACTGGAGGAGAAATATAAAGCAGCAAAGATGAAGCTGAAAAAAAACCATAAGGTGCGCAAAGAGTGAGAGCTGGAAGGAGCTACTCAGGGAGGTCGATGAGGATCCGTGGGGTCGGCTGTACAAGGTGGTAATGACTCGACTAAAAAGTCAGCCAATGCCATCGCCGACCTGTCCGATACTGTTGTAGATGATAGTCTCGACGCTCTTTCCCGAGCAACAGGAAAAGGACTACAACTTAGAGGAGAGTAGTGGTGAAGAAGTCCCAGACATTACCGAAGAGGAGCTGCTGACGGCAACATTCAGGGTAGGCGACAACAAAGCTCCAGGTATGGACGGGATTCCGAACGTCGCACTTAAGACGGCTATTAAGGCAGCACCAATGATGTTCCTGGATATGTATAACGCGTGTTTGAAAGAAGGAACTTTCCCGGACACGTGGAAGTGACAGAGACTAATGCTCCACCCTAAGGGGAAGAAGCCGCTGGACGAGCCGTCATCCTATCGTCTCCTCTGCATGCTGGACACGGCCGGCAAAATCTTCAAGAGGATTATCTACAATAGGATGGAGATGATTGTTTATCCCTTATTGTCAGATGACCAGTACGGCTTCAGAAGATCGCGTTTCACGCTGGATGCGATAAAAACGGTAGTCAACACCGCAAAGGAAGCTATCGCAAGTAAAAGGTATAAAGGAGGATCGAAGAAGTACTGCTTGATCGTTACCCTCAACATTAAAAATTCCTTTAACTCAGCGAGATGGGAGTGTATCATGGAGGCCTTTAGAAGGCTTAATGTCCCATGGTACCTTCAGAGAATAGTAGTAAGTTACCTGCACAATAGGTTTTTAATTTACGACACGGAAGCTGGCCCGAAAACATATAAAGCGACCGGAGGAGTACTACAGGGCTTTGTGCTTGGCCCGCTTCTGTGGATAATTATGTACAATGCCCTGTTATTGATGAGGCTTCCTCAGGGAGTGAGCTTGACGGCATTCGCAGATGATGTGGAATAGAGATCGTCACAAAAATCCTGGAAAAAATCATCGCGATCTTCGGACAAGTGTTCTCAGAGTTCATCAGGAGGATGTCTTCGGTTGGGCTGCAACTTGCCGAACACAAAACGGGGGCACTTCTTGCATCCAGCAGGAAGACGATGGAGAAGATGACGCTTAGAGCTGGTAATACCGAGATTACATCCCAACCATTCATTCGGTACCTGGGAGGAATTTTGGACGCAAGGCGCAAATTCAAGGAGTAGGTGGAGCAGATCAGCTCTAAAGTCTCTGTAGTGGCCACCACACTGTCACGTCAAATGTCGGGTCCCAGACAGAAGAGGAGGTAATTACTTGCGTCGGTGACTACCTCAGTGCTTAGCTATGTGATACCGATATGGGCTGAGGCACTGCTAATGAAGGAGTATCGGAGGAGGGCTGCCGCGGCTTACCGGGTCAGTGCGTTGAGCGTAGCCTGTGCTTTCCGCACGGTGTCCGAGGACGCGATCAACATCATTGCGGGAATGCTGCCCATCGAAGTACTGGCTGCTGCGCAGAACGCTGTACCAACAAGAGAGATCCGCTGAGGCCAAGGTGAAAAATGAGCCTAAAGAGCTGGCAAGATATGTGGGATGGCTCCAGCAAGGGACGATGGACACATCGACTCATCCCAAACGTGGAGCCGTGGGTGAACCGTCTGCACGGGGAGCTTAATTACTATCTCACGCAAGTGATCTCAGGACACGGCTGTTTCCGAGCGTATCTTTATAAATTCACCTATGAAGATACCCCGGACTGTCCAACTTGTGAAAGAGTCGAGAAGAACGCTGAAGATACATTCTTCGTGTGCCCGCGTTTCAGCGCTTCTCGCGCCATTGTAGAGGACCAGCTGAGGACGCGTCTCACGCTAGATGACTTCAGCCAACGAATGCTATCTTCGGAGATAGCGTGGAAGTCGATCTGCGACCATGGGGCTATAGTGATGAAGGAATTGCGTCGAGCGGAGCGCGAAAGGAAGAACTTGACCCAAGACCAGGCAGATGAGGAGACAGCGAGTGATACGAACCCCTAATCCACTCCGACCATCGAGAGAGGGATGGGGGAGTAAAATTACTCTAATATGCTGGAAGAAGAGCTGCGGCTGAGGTCTCTCCCGCGAAGTAATGCCCAACGGTGGTTCCGCGGGAGCACGAAAAGGCCACAGAGACAGTGAGAAGGGGGGCTTTAGCCGGTTAGATTCCGACACACGGGGCTGCCATTTGCCTTGGCAACCCTATGGTCCATGAAGGATTACCCTACACTCTCCGGAAAAAAACACACACA
Organism: Megastigmus dorsalis; assembly: GCA_900490025.1. Lineage (NCBI taxonomy): Eukaryota > Metazoa > Arthropoda > Insecta > Hymenoptera > Megastigmidae > Megastigmus > Megastigmus dorsalis. The sequence continues at coordinate 4,106 of UELU01132647.1, forward strand.
CATACTCTAAACCATTAAGTTGCTTCATGCTTTATAACACAGCAACAAACGAAATCAATAAATGTTTCTTAATTACAAATGAAAATTGAGAATGCGACCTTTAATTTGCGAAGTTATATACGAAAAAATCTGAATTCGTTCGAAAGTTATGAGAGTTTAAAAATTAGGCATAATTTTGCATTTTAAATTAGTATCAAAATAATGAAGAGTTTTAAATGCGAGATTGTGTCTAATTTTAAAAGGCTCATAACATTCGAATGAGTAGAGTTTTTGACTTTTACAACTACTGAAATTAAAGGTCGCGTTTTCAATTTTCATTTCTGATCTGGAAATATTTTATATTTTATTTAGTGGCAAATCTGTACAGCATGAAACAACTGTATGAATTTTCGCGTATTTGGCTTGAATAGCGGTTATCCTAAAAGTTTGGGCCCTTTGGTCGCTAAAATTGTTTCTAAACTTTATTTTTAGGTACCAAAAACTACTTCGCAAAGTTTCAGTAAAATTGTTTTGTTGGAGATCATGGGTTCCCCTTGTTAGTTAAAAGTGTAGTATTCTACTTGTTCGGAAAGATCGTTTCCAACCTTAAATAAAATTCCTCTTCGAACGATTTCCATATTATTCAAATTTTTTGATTAAATAATTGAATGAGTTCAGAAGCTATATAAATTCGTAAAAATAAAGAAATTTTGAAGACATTTTATGAGTTTATGCAGTTTTTGAACACATTCTATTGTTTCATCAAAACATTTTAATTCATACAACTCTTCATACCATAATGACATCCATTTCCAACAATATTAGATGAAATCCATCAAAATTGGACCTGTAGGTTACGCTAAAACCAAATTTTTTAAATTAATATAATATAGATAGAACATGGAATAGTGATCACTTAAGCTTTGAAGGCTCATATTTTTATTCCAAAATATATTTTTATATATCTTAAGGGTTGGGGTGAGGGGTAAGGCATTTCAACTTTTTTTTGCATTGTTTAATTTTTTTAAATGAATGCACAATATCTCAAGAATATTGTGTATTTGAGTATTTGAGCGGCCTTTGCTCCATGTAGCATTTCTATACCTGCTCGACAACTGTGCGGCACGTTAACTAGCGCGCTATTGTATTCATTTATAATCCCTAAATTGATTTCTTGATAGAAGCGTCTTTTCAACTATTGCTACTTTAGTAAAATGTGTAAAGTATGATGGAAAAGTTGCACACACGCGTGCACTTTGGCCCAAGAAAATTCACCTGCTTCTTGGCAAAGCATACGAGGCTTAAAAGCGGCTGAACTATGCGCGACCGATTGTCAAAAACCTCATAGTTCATATGAAGGCCACACCGAGCGGTCCTCTTTTACCTATTCACAGCGAGGCTGATCTGGCCGCTCTCCAACCAGCCCGACGCTCAGCATGAGGTTTTTATAATCTGCCTTCATCTGATCTTCGTCTGCATCATCTTCACGCATCGCGCACCCACCACAAAATTCTCCATATCTAAATGTCTTTCATGTCAACGTAAACCTAAAATGACACTTTTCTTTATTAGAGGCATATTTTCTCGGTCGGTCATGCAATATCTTGGCCGTCACCGAGACTTTCCTGACGGATCGAGACTCTGATTCAATATTGTAGCTACCCGGATTTGCCTTTTTTCAGCATGATAGGAGGATAAGAGGGGGGTGGTGTGGACGTATATGTGCAAGACCACTTTAAAGTCAAAATTCTCGCCTCTGCAGAGCCCTGCTTCTTTAACGCACCCGGAATTTCTCATTCTGGACCTCTCCCACAAAAACAGAGCGCTCCTTTTGGCCATAGTGTACAGGCGCCCTCATGCTGCATATCATACATTATTTTTCAATGTTCTGTCGTCCTTTTTACCGTCCTATACAAATGTTATTTAACAGGCGATTTTAATGTCAACACGGCTGCCCCAAGCGCTGCCTCTGCCCACCTGCAATCACACATCGAGTCAGATTGTTTATACCTGGTTTCCTCAGAACCAACTCACCATGCAATCTGCCAAGATCACGTCTCCAATACTTGGCTTGATTTCTTCATAATAAACGACATTTCTTCTTAAATTTCTTATAATAAATCCACATGCCCATTCATCGCTGGCCACGACATCATCAACCTTCTCTTCAAAATCTCTTCGCCTCCACTTGTAAATGAATCAATAATCACACGTTCATTAAATCGCATCATCCCCGACCGGTAGATTCAGATTTTTCTTGTGTTTCGTCTCGTTCTGTCCCTAGTTATATTCCATCGCCAGTCTCGGATTTCCACGTGAGCGTTTTTACACACAATCTAACCAACGTTATTTGTAATTCTTTTGATGACGTTGTCCCCGTCGGTACTGTTTCGCTTTCTACCTCTCGTAAGCCCTGGGTTTCGAGCGAGATAAGACTACTTATGCGGGAGAGAGACAAGGTCTGCCGTATGGCCAAGCGGTTAATGTGTGACGTCGGTATAGATGGTGGTTACATATACTGCTCATGCCTAATATATTGTAACGTGGCGGATTGTCGCACGTTAATCGCACGAACATTCAATAATAAAAATGCCTAAAAAGGCAAACTAAGCAGCCAGAAGGGTTGTCCCTCCACCTCTCGTCTCGGGCCGTTAATTTTACAAAACAATTATTTATTTTTCTTTATTTTTATTTTTTCCACATATCCGCGACTACGCGTCGTCGAGCACCGACCTCTTCTTTCAGCGTCAAGATCAACCGAAAGAAGAACTCATAGGATTCCCCCGTTACAATATATAATCGTTATCGGAAACTAAACGACTGCACTATTGACGGAGCGCCTTCCGTAGACAATACAGGGTCCCTAGAGTCGACGGGTTACCGGAGCCTCAAGTGACCCGTAGACTCCATAGGGCGCTATGCGGTGAGCAGGAGTGTAGAGTTTGTGTTGGCTCGTCTCCTTCACGGTGGAGCACCTACCGTGAGGAAGAGTGAGTTGCCGACACTAGCAAGTTCCTGGAGCACCTAAGAGCTTGTTAGTGACAGCTCGGTAATGTGTTGTCGTGTATCGCGGCGCGGGGGGGAATACTCGTCGTCCTGACTACGGTGCACCTATAGCCAGCCCTCGGAGTAAGTGGTTCACTGTAGTCCGGAGCACTTAGACTACAGTGAAGGCGGCTCGGAACACCGAACACAGTCGAGCATCCACTACCCGGAGCACCAAGGTAGAGAGTACTGGTCTGTGTCGGAGCACCAAACAGACTGATCGCTTTTAGCCGACACGCGGCATTATATAGGTTTCTGCCGCCAGGTGTCGGTACACGCAGCGGCGACGGCGATGCTGTACGTGGGTTGCGGTAACGGAGGGGGCTAGTCGCACCCTTCTCTTCATAGTCTTCATAAATGAACTGCCTTCGGTGTTAAGCATTTCATGTCACATGATCTTGGCTGACGACACCCAGATTTATCACTTCTTCCCACCATCCAACCTGCGTGAGGGTATCACGTCGATCACGCGCGACGATGAAGCTGTCGCTTTCTGGGCTGCTGAAAACGGCCTTTCTCTGAACCTCGGGAAAATCAAGGTAATGCTCTTCGGCAGCGAGGCCTTTATCTCTCACATTGACTTTGAGAGCATTCCCAAAGTTCAAATTCTCGGGATTCCTATTCCATACGTTACCCTCATAAAGAATCTTGGTGTCCTTATTACCCCTATTCTCAACTGGGCGCCCCACGTTAACAAAATCGTAGGTCGTGTTTTCGGCACCCTACGCTCCCTACGGCACTACCGCCATTCTCTTTCACTTTTCACTCAAAAAGAGCCTGGTTGAGAGCTAGGTTTTTCCGCATCTTTATTACGCTAGTGCTGTCTATAATGACTCAAACAAAACTCGCCACACCAGGATTCAGCGGGCACTTAATGCGTATGTGCGCTTCGTGTGTGGTAATGTCCATCATTTCGGATATGTCACCCCATACCGCATTAGCCTGGGCTGGCTCTCTCTCTCGTCTGTGTCGCAGGCTATCGAACAACTGTGTGCGCGTTCGGCCTCGAGTAAGTCAAGTGACTAAATCGAGCTTGTTACCGAATTTTCAATCGTACCTTGGTCCAGCATGGGTCAGCGGCCGACAGAGTGGTTTACTGCATGGGCATCCGAGCTAACCACATCATTCAGCTCTTCTTTCACTAGCACCATCACTGCTAGTATACAGCGAGAGATGTCCGAATTGAGATCGCAACTTCGCAAGACATAAATGAGACACGTACGGAGGTCTCGTTCGCGTCGCGTGTGCGAGAGCTAGAGAGCGTCGAAGTCAGGGCTACCTCGCAAAATCGCGCTTAATACCGCCTCACTGTCGGCCCGTCTGCTCGCCGCGTTACAGCTCCCACTATTCTTGGTTGAATTATAGGCATTCGTGAGTGAGTCTCCACTGTCATACGAAACCTCATGAGAGAGCGAGACAAGTTATACGCTCGGACAGAAGCGATGACTTCCTCCGCTTCAAGATTTCGCGCAGCGGCATCACTAATAGGCTAAACACAGCCAGAAACGAATACTTTGCCAAAAAGCTTCAAATAGCGTGAGCTCAGACGAATGGGCATCGCCAGCACTCCGCGTATGTCCCCATTTTCCAAGTTCACAAGCTCTAATCTCATTAGGCACTATAAGGGCGTTTCTCCTCTATCACCCGAGTCCTTGTCACAAATTCTCTCCTCTTCGGCAGCGAACGCCCCTGCTTCTGCGAGCTTCTCTTTCGCTTCGGTATCGCATCTAGAACTCCTTCAAGTTATAAATAGTTCCGCTTCCGGTGCTGCGGGCCCAGATGGTATTTCTGCAGAAATGATGCAGCTCGTGGCCCCCTCTCTAGTTGCGCCAATTTCCTCCATCTTCAACTCCTCGTTGAGTTTGGCCACTTTTCCCACGTCTTTTGGAAGTGGGCCTTCCTCTCACCTAACGCGAAAAAGGCAGCTATGTCATCCATGTCTGACACGCGCCTTATACCCCTGCTATGTGAGATCTCGAAGGATCTCGAACGTGTCGCGCATCAGCAACTCTCTCGACATCTAGAGCCATCTGGTCTTCTCGACTCCAGACAAGCAATTTTTCGCTGTGGCCACAGCATTCAGTCGGCGCTCCTGGGGGTCCTTGACGATGTTAGGAGAGCAATAGACAAGCACATGATAACTGCGCTTGTCTTGTTTGACTTTACCAAAGCATTCGACATGGTGCCCGACGGCCTCCTCCTCCAAAAGCTGAAGTGCATCATATGTTCTAACGCGGCCTTCGCGTGGTTTTATGCATATTTTCATGACAGGCTCCAAGCTGTGATAGACACGGGTGGCTCAACATCTGAATTGAAGAAGGTCATGGCTGGTGTCCTACAGGGCAGTGTCCTAGGTCCTATTCTTTTTATCATGTTTATAAACGACCTGCCGTCAGTTTTGAGTGTCTCACACTGGTGATCTTCGCAGACGACACCCAGATCTATCAGTCTTTTCCACCAGCCAACTTCCGTGAGGGCATTGAGTCGATCACTCATGACGCCGAGGCAGTGGCCGCCTGGGCTGCTGAAAATGGCCTTTATCTGAACCTCGGGAAGACTAAGGTGATGCTTCTAGGCAGCGAGTGCTTCATCTCTCGTATTAACCTTAATAGCATCCCCAAAGTTACTAGTCTAGGGGTTCCCGTCCCATACGTTACCCTAGTAAAGAATCTTGGTGTCCTCAACATCCCGACTCTCAACTGGGCGCCTCATGTCAATCACATCGTTGGTCGCGTCTTCGGCACACTGCGCTCCCTAAGGTACCAATGCCATTCCCTTTTTTTTATTTTAAAAAAAGTCTAGCTGAGAGTCTGGTTTTTCCCCATTTTGATTTCGCTTGTGCTGTCTATAATGATCTAGACAAAACTCGTAACACCAAGATTCAGCGAGCACTTAATGCATGTGTGCGCTTTGTGTGTGGCAATATCCATTGTTTTGGACATGTCACCCCGTACCGCATTAGCTTGGGCTGGCTCTCCGCCGCCAGACGCCGAGAACTTCATAGAGGTTCTGGCGTTTAACATCACGGCACATCGCAACCCAGCCTACTTGGCCGTCAACTTCCAGCGTATGAATGATGACGTATACGCTCGCTCCTGCAGTCGGCTCCCTCCTAGAGTTCTCTGTTATGCAACTCCCAGGACAGAAGTTTGAATACGGTCATTCACCATCACGGCCTCCAACATCGACGAGATCCTTCCCAGCACCTCTCCTTCGTTTCTTACCCATATCGCAGCAGAGTTTGCTTCATTTGCAAACCAATTTGCGGAGAGTCTGCCTCTATACTGTTCGCTAATGAGGATGAGGTCTTCTTCTATCTCTCTGTGACGCAGTCCAAATATTTGATGTCAAGTGAGATTTTGGAAAGAAGACTTTTTACCACGCATCCTAGGCCCACAGTCTCCTGGACGACTTTTTGAAAAGCACTTCTATCCTCGGTTCTCTTGTTCAACTCGAGGAGGACACCACCGCTCTTCGCGGTGTGAATGTTTCTTATTACCGCCTTTGTGTCCTCTGGCATAACGCTTTCCTTCCAGTTTCTGCTTGTCCTTTCGTCGCAGGATATGTTGCCAGCTTCCTTCTTTTATGGTGACGTGTTTTAGAAATTCTCCCTAATCCTCTTCTTCGAATTAATGGGAGATCTTGCAGCCTTCAATATCTACACAAAAGTTTTTATAGCTGTAGCTAGCTCCTTGTCTTAGTCTCCTGAACCCAATCCAACACCGCTTTCAGATGGGAGATGCGGTCTTTTACTGGCTTGCTTATTTTCTTCTGTTGTCCTGTCGGTCATCTTATGTCGCTTAAGATGGTCAACATCTGTTCTAGCTTTATTTATAGTAGCTGCATTTCATTTTCCAGGAGAACTGCCTGATGACATATACGTTTGTTACTTTGATGACTGCGCCGGTCAAATAACCAGCATCTGCAGCACTGTCGCTGTAGGGCTCCTAAAGACCCGGTGTGCCTTCTGTAATGTCAATTATGTTTTCCGTCGACATAGCTGTCCCCGCAGTACCCTCCTACCAGATATCCGAATAGGAGGGTATTTTATCTCCGGAGTTCTTTCTAGTTTATGTTTGGGAAACTGCCTTAGTCTGCTGGTCAGCACGAGCAATGTTACTTGACTCCTACCCATCGTGTTAACACGACGAGTATTCCCTCCATCGGCCACCGGGAGGATGCGCCAGTGAGCGGTTACAGACTCCCCTTGCGGACTCATGTACATAGTATAGTGATCAATTATGTAATTATTATAGTGATCACTTATGTCTATGTTATAGCGGTTACTTACGTTCGTATTACGCTCGTTCACTATTGTCTGTATTATATTGGTTATACTTTTCTTCTTACTCGAACTACTAGTTAAAAGTATCACGATCAAAGGATCATGTTCCCTTGGATTACGTAACCGGTTAGAGATTCATTCGACTTAACGTATCTGCTATTATATTTTTCTTTCCTTCAATGTATTCTATTTGCATATCATAATCTTTGATTTCCAATGACCAACGGCTTAAAAGTAGACTTAAAAATTGGCACGTAGCTAAAATGAGAGCTCCATGTGATCAGTTTGTACTTTAATTTTTGATTCCAGAAGATATATTCGGAATTTATGCAATGTCCATACAATTCCTAACAGTTCAAGTTCTGTCGTAAAATACCGCGATTCAGCTCCATGCAACTTGAGCAAAATTTGCTAAAATTTGAGGTCGAGTCCATGCTGCTCATTATCGTCCCGTCTCCTATTTTCTTTAAGATTTCATCCAATTTTTTAGGGCAGTCGTGATAATCTTCAAGATATTTATTTAAATTTCTTGCGTGCAAACATAACCTTACTGATTTTTCGAGATCAACTTGTTCCCGATTCCGCATATGTATTGGATATGTTTTTAGAAAAAATGGCGTTTTATTCTTTAGAATCAGCTCACAATCTCTGTATATCTTTCTCATCGACATCTGTATCTGTTAAATATGTTGAGTATCCACTGTATCTTTTGCTTTCAGAGAGATCGGTTACCGCTTCTAAATTGCTATTAAATTCATTGTAGATGCAATTGATAGCGTCTTTATCAATATTATTTATCCTCCCTTTGTAATATACAATTTATATTTTATCAAGTAGCATAATTTATTTTTTATTATGTCTAGGCGCATTTTTAATATATTTTGGGTGTCTATTCCCAGAATGCACAGGTCTACTAGTTTAGGAACGAATATAAAGTTAACACGATATCTTTATCTTGAAAAATTTATTCAGTTTAAAAACATAACGAGACCAATTTTTAATCCTTAATTGACAATTTGTCCATTCTATAGCACACTACTTCCATCGCACAGTCTAACAATATTATCTTTTTTAATTTTCTATTCCCCTGCATCACTTGTTAGTACAAGAAATTATTCTGTACTGTAAACCGCGATTTTCTTTCGATAAAACCTAAATACTATTTTTCATTTTTTCTGTTTTACTCTACAGTTGATCTATCACCGACTCCAACCATTCAATATGACCATCGACTTCCTCATATTCATCGTCGCGGTCTATCTCAATTTCTTCCAATTTGGGTATTCTTTCCTCGACTTTTTGTAAACTGACCCTTATACAGGATTGATCAATTTCACATAACAGGCTATATACCATTCAATAGATCACAAAATTCTAAGAACAACGTATATTTCTCGTTTTTCGATGCGACAAGTAATTTCCGAGTTATTAATTGTTGAAAGTTAGGAAGATAATCCAATCAGCGGGCGGCTACAGCAAGCGTTAGAATCGGCGGCGAAAGGTGGAATGGAGCAGCGAGAAGAGGCGGGTAGTGGCGCTCGTCCCTCGCGGTTGCGCGTACACTTGCACCGAGCGCGGTGGGACGCAGGGACAATTGAACAGCTAGCTGAGCTAGATTGATGGTCGCATCCTTTTTGAAAAATACTAGAAAAAGGTCGGAAGATTCAGAAAAATTTGGGGTCTACAATGTGTAAGTGTATACATTTAATATTAAATTTACTATGTAAATCATCAGGAGAGTAATAATCAGCCCGTTGCAATGGGGCTGGGCTTTAACCCATTAACGCCCAAGAGGACACTTTTCACCAGTTTTTCAGAGCTCTCTAGATGGGGTAAATTTGGGCCTAAAAAATTTTTGAACACATGAAATTTATAGATTTTTAAAATTTCCATGTTTCGAATGGCGATATTCAAAATATAAACAAATAATATTTTATTACTCAAAAATGAAGTTTAAGTGTAAAAAACACCGAAAAAAAATAATCTTAAAAAAATAAAAAACCAAAATTTTATAATTTTTTTTATTTAAGGCTTATTTTATTTATAATAAGCTCATACATATTTGAAAATTAGTATTTTTCAATCTTTGAAACTCAACTAACTGCGTCTACTTACGTTTTCTGAAAACAATTTGAATAATGTACATTTTTTTATATTTTAACGATTATCTACGCAGTGTACTAGTTTTTCTTACTCAAAAATATTAGCATTTATTATTTATTAGAAACTAAATAACCCTTTTCTTTATAAATGTTATAATTTTTTTCTCAACTTTTGACCCAAAATTAATCGACTAAAATATAAATACAAACAATATAAAAATTTATCAACAAATTGGATGAGTGTAGTGTATGAATAAAAGTTTTTGTCTGAAATTCATCAACTTGGCAGATGATAAGTCCCTCTAGGGTTAGTACGCTTAGCTACTTTGAGTTTTCTTGCAGCATACTTTGTGTTGATCAAAGATCTTGCTTTTCTAAAAATTTGAGAAATTTAAAAACTTAGGTTTTAAAATTTATAAAATGCCAAAACGATGTAGATTCTTTAGTCTCAGATTCCTCGGCAGCATCTGATAATAACTTTGATTCATCTGATATCAAAAATGAGGATTGTTTTACTTTTATTCCAGATCCTGGTGATTCTGGTTGTTCAGATGATGATTCTGAGGGTGAAGAATTTGAAAGATTTTTGGAAAAAAAATTTTATTCAAAAACATCAAAAAGTTATAACGATAACCAAACTAAGCTTGAAAGCGATCACGGTTTCGAATGGATCGATGGAGAAAAAACATTGCTTTTGTCTGATGCTGATATTGTAAAAATTCGAAATATGAGTCCAGTCGAATTATTTGAATTTTTTTTTCTCTTGAGATAAAAAATTACATTATTGAGTCAACTAAGTAGAATGGTCATGATTTGACGATGTCCGAGCTAAATACTTTCACTGGAATAATCATTTTCTCCATTCATAACCCCAGAAAGTCTCAAAGACGTTATTGGTCTACTGATCTTCATCTAGGCTGTGAAGTAATACAGTCTGCTATGTCTCAAAATAAGTTTGAGACCATAAAATCAAAATTGAAATGTTCGCAACCAGCAGATGAAGATCAGAATGATAGAGCTTGGCGTTCGAGAAAAATAATTAATTTTCTTAAGGAAAATATAAAAAAATTTGGTTATTTCGAAACTGCGTTGTCCATTGACGAGATGAAGGCTAAATTTTATGGTAGAACAGTTTTGAAACAACATATTCGAGGTAAACCGATAAGGTTAGGCCTGAAATTTTGGGCTCTTTGTACTGTAGATGGTTTGTGTGATGTAAATGTGCTCAAAGATTCCGAGTTCTAATGGCTTTACTAACTCATTTGTTTTCAAAAGTAAGTTCGCGTAAAATACAATCATATCACCTTTATATGGACAATCTGTTTACGAGTTTGGATCTCCTTTTAAACTTACAAAAATTGGGATTACGTTGCACTGGTACTATCAGGGAAAATAGAGTGAAAATAAAGAATGTTCTTCATAAAAAATCTCATTGAAAAATACACATTGAAAAGAAAAAAGTATGCTCAACTATTTCGTGGTAAATCAGAACAAACATTTTTTGTCAAGAATGTGATAAGTATTTTTGCAAAACATGCTTCCAAAAAATCACTAAATCAAGAAAACTTTTTTATCTTTTCGAATTATTTTTTTATTCCATACAAATAAATTACTAAAATAAAAAAATTACTAAATGCACAAAAAAAAACAAAATATGAAAATAAAAAAATAAAAAAGTTGATGAAAAACAAAAAAAAACAATTGAATTCTTCGTATTTTTTTTTTAATGTAAATCATGTAACAAAATAAGTAACTAAATAAGTAACTTACTTATTTTGTTTTTTTTTGCTCTCTGATAGTTAATTGTTTACTAAACCTCAATGAAAAAAATACAAAATTTTAAGTCGTACTTTTTGGGTCGCGAGTTTTAGAGAAAAAATCGTAGATAAAAAAATCTAATATTACTCGAAAACTATCAGCTGATCAAATTTTAGTCAGCTGATCGTGAGTTTATTTTCCGTCAGCTGTTCGCGCTTAAACCTATTGGTCAGCTGACCGAGCTACAATGTCGCGTTTATATATTCTTAACCCGTGTCTCAGCTAAGTGAAGTGTCGGGAAGTGTATGTGTGTGTGTGTGTGTGTGCAGTGGTTGGAGGTTCTCTTTGCGGATAGCCCTCCAGAAACTGAGATTCGTGCCAAGTTTTTTACGAAGGATATGCTGGAGGTGAAAGCTCAGCGCCGTACTCGTGAGAGTTCGACTTGGGGCAACTTCTCCAAAGGATAAGCCGCCCTTATCAGTTACCTGTTGGTGAATGCTAGTGAACTGAGGTACTTTTTCGTCCTGGCCGTGGGCTTATATTATCGCCAGGTACTTGGTTTTCCATGGAAATCAAATATTTTCTTGGAAAACTATACCTTGTGTAGTGTGTGTCAGTGTAAGTTATACGTAAAGTGTCATTTTTATGTTGATGTGCGGTAGTGTTTTTGTGAGTTGTAGTTACGTGAGGGTTTCGTACTTTCTTCCGTGTGTTTTTTGTCGTTTTTAATTCGTGTGTTGTTCTGTTTTTTGCGTCAACTTTGTGTCAATTTTCGCCTATAGGTATGTATGCGTACGACTGTTTTTGCGCATGCATCTCCTAGGATTTGCTCGTGTCACCGTGACCATTCTACATTTGTGTGTTGCATTCGTCGTTATTTTGTCCATTGTGTATCCGTTTTTTAACCACTTCTTTCCTTTTTAACACAAGTTAATTTGTACGCCTCTAATTAGCTTTAATCGGTTGTAGGGATCCGCTACAGGAGCCTCCTCTGGTTGATGCAGTTCTTGATGCTGGTTGCTGACTGTTAGGTGACATGTACGATGACTGACTGGCAGGCACGCAGGTTTGAAATCGTTTGATAATTGTATGTATATGAAATTGATATACCTATTGATCATTTTGTTCGTAATCATAATAATATTTTGTTATTATTTTAATATATATTTATTTATGTTTTCTAGGTAATGCTGAAGATACAACGTACTAGTTGCAGTTTCAAGAAAACTTATTCTACACTGTAACGGCGTGGAACGAATCAACGCACGCGCAACTCGGAAAAGAACGGTGAAGAAGGCCGAGGCGAAGTGGCGCCATATTGTTCTATAGCTGCAAGTGGTGGATCCACGAATCCCCCCCCCCCCACTGTCCACTCCGACCGTTCATCCAGGGACGAAACCAGCCACCGCTGTACCCGATGGATGCGTGCAGCTACGGCTTTCCAGCACAGGCAAACGAGCACACGAGAGAGAAAGAGAGAGAGAGAGAGAAAGAGAGAGGGAGCGAGGGAGGGAGCGAGAAGAAGTCGAATCACGACACTCGCTTTGCCGCAGTAAGTGCGATTCTGATTTTCACGCGAGTAGATTATCCCGTCGTGAAAGCCAGTGTAGACGCAAACTGGCCGACGGTGCCGCAGAATAAACAGGTTACTCGGCGAAGAGTAACCTGCGGGAAGCTAGCGGCGTTGGAGCTTGTAAGCCGCGAGGCGAACCTCGCGGCAGCTCCAGAAAATCGCGTATCCGCGTGCGCGTGCGAACTCGGCCCGTTCGTCGTTTAACATTTGAATCGCTGTTCGAATTTACTTGTAACTGTTTTTCTTTAGAATCAAATATATTTCTTATTTTTGTTAATTTAAACCAACGAGAGTGGCATTTCGTGACCTCACGTACTTTTCCCGTTTCCCCGCCCGAGAGAATATCGCCCTCGACGATCGTGGCGAGCTGGTTGGCAACCGAGGCTAGGAAAGCCACTCGGGTTCGCATTTTCGCGAACCTTTGCAGATCAAACACGCGAGAGACAGCGAGAGCGGCTGTCTCTCCTACGAGAAAAGCCGTTGTTAGCAGGAGTGCTGCCGGCACGACATGGAGGTGCCATTGCATAGCAGCTAACGACCGCGCGCACCTCCCGCCGCATCGAGGGATAGCAGCTGCAGAGCAGCAACATTTTCATCCATACATATGATTTATATACTTTTGAAACTTTCTTTCCATGAAACTGTTCTTTAATCTTTTTATCGAAGCACTTACAGAAAAACATGAGATATAGTAATTTTAACTTTATTTCTTAAATATTTCATTTAATATTCAACTAATATTTGATGAACTAATGACATAAAAATATCTTTTAGTGATTCATATTGAAAGCTCTTAGGTGAGTAAAATTTTAGAGGAAATTTTGTTTTGTGGACGAAATGGTGGACGTATTTAATTCTATCCTTGAATTAAAGTTAAGAAAAAGATTGATTTAGATAATCAGTTTTTTAGTCATGATGGTCATTAGAGTTAATAATAAGGTAAAAGTACCCCCTAGGAATGAATACGAAATTTTGGAAAATTGTCTAATAAAATCGGATATACGACAATAAAAACAAATATTCCATAAAATAATCATTCTATGAAAAATAGTAACGAAAGGAACGAATGTTATTACAAAGTTAAATTTGCTCGGCGGCTAAAATTGAGCAATTTAGTTTTACACTTTAAAGAAAATAATTATGTCGGTTCGTACTCTACTTGTTTCTAACGAGCTTCTAATAATCATTTATACTGACAGATAAAAATCATTATTAGCTGTAAGTAAGCAAGCTCAAAAAATAGTTCATCTAGTACAAGCCTCTTTTGATAATAGGAAAAAATCTACGACAGTATTATTATTAAAATTAGTAAAACTTTTATCGTTTAGTTATAATATAAATTATAACTGAATTATTTTATACTATGTTCTTGCGATTGAAAATAATAACGCAACGCTGAAAATATTCATCTAACGCCATCTATCCCAATTGGCAATATCAACAAAATGACAAAACTCCGTATAGTCGGTATTCTCCGTAACCTTAAAAACATTTTTTTCCGAGATCATCGGAAACAGGAGTGAAGTTGCCGCACTCTGCTCGCCACTCGGTAACGTGACGACGACGAACCCAACTAGAGCGGTCATCTTAGACTCGTAATTTCGGCAACGACGATGAATCATGCATATTTCTAATATTTTTACGAAAGGATAAAAATATTATCGCTAACCACAATTTTTATTCGCTTATTAAAATTAAATTCGCTGTTTCGAATTATTTGTATCCCGTCTACAAGAATATGGCAGTAATATTCTATAAAAACATTTATTTCGGAAAATAAAATTTTTATCTTTTGAACCAAAAATTTTACATTAATTCTGGCTACACCATTGTATTCTTATCCAAACTCCAAGTCTAATGCGATTTGCCGCATCTATTTTCTTCAATTCAATTCTGAGTAAACTGAGTTCAAAAGTGCTGCGTTGGAAGTTTGTCACGTTGTACATGTATGTAAAGAAGTCATAAGACACAAAAGAAATAGTATATTACACACCTAGAGAGGAAAACTCGCCTTCGGCTCGGGTAAAAATTTACATGCGATCTGAGGCATTCTTATTTACTTCCTATGGTGTGTATACTATTTTTTTGCCTAGCGAGGACGAAATTGCCACTGTCTCAAACCGCCTCCGGGAGAGAAAGTGGCACTTTCGGCCCGCTAGGCAAAAAAATCTATTTATTTTGACCCATCCTTTACAAATAATTAAGTATTTTAACTAACCCATTAACGCCCAAGGGACGCGATTTTTTTTTTCATTTTCAAGCGTCTTTCTCAAAAGGGAATCGATTGAATAATTTCATTCCAACTACATATCCTTATGTATTTTTTCGTGATCTTTCGATTTCCGGGATCAGAATTGTGATTAAGTGCCCGAGAAAAAAAATATGGCCAACTTTATAGTGAAAAGTACTGAAATTTTCGGAATTTTTTTTTTTAATATTTTTTTTGCTAGATCAAAATGTGCTCTGACCCACTCTGGATTGTGGAGAAAGGTGGAGGCGATAATTGTAGTTAACGATAGAATTTTTTTCAACGACCTGATTTCACTCTAACCTCTTCAAAATGGCGGACATTGTATAAAATCTCATAAAATATGAGTTTTTCTACAGTCATAATGAGAAAATCGGGTTATCATGAGTTCCTGTTGGTCC